>JAODAL010001222.1:0-242952 GCA_025379985.1 Phyllomedusa bahiana | reverse complement strand
GACATTTTTTTTTGTAAATTGTTCTGTAAAGGGTTTTTGTGAAAAAGGGAAAAGTTTTAGGCGGGAAATTTCAAACATTGTTTTGATGATTTTTAAGACTTCAAAAAATGTTTCAAAAACTTGCGGGGAAAAAATGCTTTTAAAAAAAATTTGTTTTGTAATGGATTCAATTTTGGAAAAAATCTCCTTTAATTTTTTTATCAAGTGTAAATTTAAAAAAAACATGCGTTTTTTGGAAAACCCCTTGTTTTTTGCAGCATCTTTTTTACCTCTTCTAAAGCAAAAAAAAATGTAAATGTTAAAAACCCCTTAAAAGGGCCGTTCACAGGGAAACAGGGGAAAATCCCGGGGTCCGAAAACCTGACCAGATTTGCACTTTTTGGGGGCCGTGAAACCCCCACCGGCCCGCCAGGGGGGGGAAATGGGGGAAGGAAAAAAGCCTTCCCTCCTCCATTGAATTTTCATTTTTCCCCCCAAAAACCCCGAGCATCAATTTTTTTCTAAAAAAAACCGCTCGGGGGAAAACCCATGAAAGGGGGGACCGCTGCGGGGGGTTTTCCAAAAAAGCCCCTTTTTAAAATTTTTGTCAGCCATTTTAACAGATTGTTTTAAAAACCCAAAAAAAAAGTCTGTAAAGCCAGCTAAAAACCTGGCAGGGGGGGAAAAGGGCCCTTAAAGGGGTTGTTTCGTACAATGTTTGGGGGTTTTAATTTAAAGATCTTTAAAAAAAAAAAAGCAGCTTTGCAAAATATGTTCATTAAAAAATTGCCCCTTTTTGATTTTGGAAAAGCCCTGTTAGAAATTACTACATCAGTTCTCAGATCTCTTTTGTACCCGCCCTTTGTTAAACCTTATCTTACGGGCTGTCAGGTCTAAATTGACTCTTTCCCCCTTTAAAAGACAGGCCCGGGAGCAGAGAGCCCCTCCCGCACAGAATGCTTCTGGAGGGGAAAGGGGGGGAGGAGGGGGGAGGGGGGGGGGGGAGGACTTTGGGGGCGGGTGTCCGGGGGGGGTTCCCTGGTTTAAACCCTTTGTGTTCCTGTTTCCCTCCTGCTTTTAAACACAGATAGAGGGTGACAGCAGGGGGACCCGGGCGGGTTCCTAAAAAAATAAAATGAAAAATGTTTTTGGGGGAATTTGTGCCCTTTACTAATACTATAGAAAACAGGGGGCAGTATTATTTTTTGGGTTTCCTAGTATTATGAGAATCCTGAGTATGTAACATTTGCCCTTGTTTTTTGCGGGAGTTGGGGAAAGACTTGTAAGCAACAGGGGAAAAAGGGAAACCACAGGGCACCCCCTCTGCCTATTAACACACGTCAAAATTCCTGCCCTACACTCCTGGGATCAGCCCTCTCCTGTAACAGCCCCCTTTTTGCTGGCCAAGGCCCCAAGGGGGTAAAAACCCTCTGAGAGAAAACCCCCCCCCCCCCCCCCCCCCCCGTATGGGAAGTTACGAAAGGCCTGCCTGTGTGCTAAATGGGGAGGGGGGGAGGGAGCAGAACAGACAGACCAAAAAACCCACGCCCCTCTTTAAACTTACCAGGGACAGGACAGGCTGAAAGCTCATAATTAGACAACCCCTTTTAAAAACCCAAAACCCTAACCCCAAACCCCCAAAAAAAAAAATCAAAAACCTCAACCCCAAACCCTTTTAGTTTTATGGAAAATATTGGTTATCCCTAAGGTTATATTTAAAGGTTTAGGGTTCCTTTTTTACTTTTCTCAAATTTGTCTCTTTCTGAAGGGTTTAAAGGGATAAAGCAACTAGTTTTAATAGAAGATAAAACAAGTAGTAAAAACAAACAAACAAAAACAGTTTTTATCAAAGATAAAATTTTTTAAAAAAGGCCCAGGTAAAAATAACTGTTGCCCCCCAAAATCCCCTTAGTAAATTAAGCCATAACAAATTATGCCCTTTAGTGGTTAAGAAACCAAAAAGGGGGGGGGGGAAACCTTAAAAAAGGGTTTACAAGTAAAAAAAGTTTAAAATTAAAAAACAATTTTTAAGGTTTTTAAAAAAAGAAAAAAAAGGGCCCCCACTGCCCCCAAATTTTACAAATAAAAAATGAAAACCCAAAACGTGGTTTTGCAGCAAGGGAAAAACACTGTTTTGTTGAAAACAAAACTTAAGTAAAAGGGGCTTGTTCACACCGACGTTTCGGATCCTTTTGGGGATGGTTTTTTCCGGAAATTCCGTTTTTAACCTGAAAAAGGTTGAAACTTGCACCCAAAAAGGGACCCCGAAAAGGGCAACGGGCCTGACCCTTTTTTGGTTCGTTTTGAAAATGGTTTTTAAAACGGATCCTTTTTTTGGACCCCATTTTTTCCCAAGGGTTTTAAATTTAAATAAACCCTTTAAAACTGCTTTTTAAAAATTAAAATTTTAAAAACCTTTCCCAATGCCCCAAGAAAAAAACCCTTTTTTTTTAATAGTGTCAACCCAAACGTACAAAAACCCCCTATAGTTTTCAAACCCCCCCCCAAGAAAATTAAATTAAAAACAATCCAAAAAAACAAATAAATTTAAAAAAATTTAAATTATTTTAAGTATACATATTTTATTTATATATTTTTCTATAAAAAAATACTTTATATATTTTATATACATTTATAATATTAAATACATTTATTTTAAAATCTAAATATTTAAAACCAAAAGAAAATTTTTAAAATACAAAAATTTACTTTTATATACATTTATATAAATTATATAAAATTTTAATTAAGGGTATAGAAATATATAAAAAAAATAAATTAAAAAACTAAATTTTAACCCAAACAAAATATTAAAATTTTTTAAAATTTAATTTAAATCCAATGCTTTTAGGGAAGCGCTTTTTGCAACGAAAGCGGCCCCCAAAACGCACCAAAATTGAATTTTGGCGTTTTTTGGATCCGTTTTTGGGGAAGCCAAACGCACTACATTTTTTCCTAGGGGATTTTTTTTGGGTTAAAACCAAAAAAAAGGGAAATGCATGTAATTTTTAAAAGGATCCAAAAAAGGGATCGCGAAAAGGGCACATGGGGGATCAACTCGGGGAAAAAGCGATGCCTTTTGCCTTTTAAAGAAAAGTTAATCAAAATTTGGGCAATTGTTAAATCGTTTTTCGGTTCCGAAAAACCGGTTCCGTAAAACGGATCACAAAAACGTCGTTTTAAAACAAGCCCCTAATGGTAAAAGGGCTGTGAAAAAAAAACCCCAAAAAAAAAAAAGGGGACAAAATAGAAATTTTTGGTTGCTTTGTCCCCCCGAAAATTTTTTTTTAAAAAAAGAAAATTTCAAAAAGTCTTTTTTCCCAAAATGGAACCAATTTTAAATTTACACTTTCTGCCCACAAATAATAAAGCCCTCACACATCCTTTTTGGGCAAAAAAAATTTACTGATTTTAGAAAATGGGGATTTAAGTTTTGAAAAGTAGAAAAACAAAAAAATATATACTAGTGCATCAAAAAAAAAATAAAATATCATTTAAAAGATAATTGAATTAAGAATTTAAGCCCAAAAAAGGGGAAAACCCATAATATTGTTTAGTTTCCTTTCCAGTATGTTTTAAAAAAATTTTAATAAAAACATTTTATAATACGCCTTTATTTTTTCCAAGAAATGTTTAATTTTTTGAATGAGTAGAAAATTTTAAAAACCCTTTGGGGAATAAGAAGGTTTTCTTTTTAAAACCACCCACCCTTTAAAAAATTTTTCAGAAACAAAAAAAACCCCTCTTGTGAAAAATTAAAAGGGGGGAGTAAACTGGCACCCTAGGGAAAATTTTTGGGCCCTGGATATCCCCCAAAACTGTAGAATCCCAAAAACAAAAAAAGGGAGTGGTATAAATCTAGGATATAATAAAATTTAAACCCTTTTAAAAAAATTATTGAAAAAAAAAATTTACTAAAACCACAAATCCTAATTTCCAATTTTCACAAAATTAATATCCCGGGTATTTTACCGAGTATAAGCCGACCCGAGAAATAAGCCGAGGCACCAAATTTTCCCAAAAAAAAACCGGGAAAGTTTTTGGGACTCGAGTATAACCCTAGGGTGGAAAATGCAGGGGGGCCCTCTGGGGGGGAATTTTAAAAATAAAAATAGATCCCAAAAAAAAATTACATAGGCAGAAAATGGGGAAAGTTTAATGTCCCCCTAGGCGAATTGGAAATTATTTTCCCCCCAATAGGCGGGGTTAAGGCGGGTTTATAGGTCTTATAGGCAAAATATAGGCCCCCCCTACAGGTTATAGGCAGGTTTTAGGTCTTTTATAATACCCCTAGGCGGGCCCAAATAGGCAGGTTTTGGGGGCATTAAAGGTCCCCCAAAAAGGGGGCTATAGGCTGGTAAAAGGGTCCCCCTAGGCGGCATACAGGGTAAAGGCCCCCCTAGGCGGGGGGCTATAGGTGGTTATGGGCAGGTAAAAGGCCCCCCTAGGCGGGGCTTGGGCAGGAAATAGGCCCCCAGGCAGGCTATAGGCAGTTAAGGCCCCCCTACGCAGGCTATGGGGTTGGGTATGGGGTTCCTCCAGGTAGGCCCTATAGGCAGGGTTAGGCGGGTTTGGGGCCTTTTGGTAGGCTAAAAGGCCCCAGGTTATAGGATTTTATGGGCCCTTTAAAGGTGGGCCCTAAGGCCCATTTTTATGGGGCCCTTTATGGTAGGTTTTAGGGGGGGGTTTATACGGTTTTGGTGTATGGGGTAGGGGGTAGGCGGGGGTTTTGGAGGTTTTGGTTCCAATAGGTGGCTGTGGGCGGTATAGGTCCTTATGGGTTAGGCTGTAGGAAAGGGTTTTAAAAAAAAAAAACACTTACCTGGTCCCCGATGCTCCCCCTTCCTCGCTGCCCGGGGCCTCCTCCGCTCCTCCGGGGCACCCAAGGCAGGGTGAAATCATCAGGACCGGGGCCCCCGCAGCATGTTTGACACACACTCCCTTTTCCCGGGAAAACCGGACCCCCGGGAGTCTGGGCCCCCCGGGAGCCCCAACCTGGGGGCACGGAGCGCTCGCTCTCTTGCCCCGCAGGGGTTTACCCTTCTCCTGTGTGGCTCCCGGAGGATTCGCCCCAAGGGGAGGAGCCCTTCTGACGGCCCCGGGGGGCCATCGCAGCGCCCGGGGGCGGGTCGGGCTGTACTCCGGGCCTTCAGCTAATTCGCTCCCTGAAGAGTGGGCAAAATAACTGAAGCTCCCTGTGGGGTTTTTTAAAGCCAAGGGGGGGGGGCTTTTTTCAGAATTTTTTTTTGGGGCTGAAAAACTCGGCTTAAAAAACTCGAGTATAAAAACGGTAATAAAATTTAATTTACCCCTACATTTTAAGCCCTACCTCCCAAAAAAAAAAGGGGGGTTTTAATTCGCCCAAAAAGGGGGCCCCTCCCCAACCCGCCCCCTTAAACTAACAGCAACAATACTATTTATAACTAACAATGAAAAAATAAAACACAAAACAACATAATTAATTTGGTACACTTATAAAAACCCCGATTTATGTAGAGGGAATTTAAATTTCCCTTTTTTTCCTTTTTATATAATATTTTGACTATCCCAAACAAAAAAGAAAAACCTTTCCCCAAAAAATTTGGGGTTTAACGCCCTTGATAAGGGCTTCCTAAAAACCTTTACCTAAACAAACAGCACCCTATACTTACTATAACTTTTACAAGGGACACCCCCCAAAAGTTACGAATATAGGGGTTTGCATTTGTGCTTTTTACCAATTCCACCCCGAAATTTAAATGGGTTTACAAAAGATGGTAAAAGTAAAACAGTAATTAAAAAAACCAAACTTTTTCCCAAACAAAAAAAAGCCCCATACAGCTTTTTTGTTAAAAAATTTAAAACTTTGGCTCCTGGAGGGCAGGGGTGATATAAAAGAAATGAAAAACAAAAATTTTAAGGTGGCATAAAGGGAAGTTAAAAGTTATCTACCCACAGAAAAAATTTTTGAAGCAGTAAATTTTGAAAACCTACAATGTTCCCCTTCAAACCTAAAACTTTTTCATATTTTTCCAAAAAAATGAAATTCTTAAAGTAAAAAAAAACTGCTGAAAGATTGTCTTTAATATTTTGATGAAAAACCTATAAAATTTTTTTTAAGTTTCCTTACTGCTCCCCTAAAGGAAATCTAAAAGGAAAAAATTTTTTTTTAAACTAAAAAAAAACAAGATACGGGATAAAAACCCTTTTTTTTCTAACCATTTTTATTTCTAATTCCCAATTTTTTTTTTTTCTGTTGGGCCTTTTATATGATTATAGGGGGCGGCCATCTTGCCTCAGCAGCTTTTAATGCATTTTGGAAGCTTTACAGGAAGGAAGGGGTGGATTTTTCTCACATTGGTGAATTTGGGGGATCTAAGTTTTTTTCTATAAAATATTGGTGTCACCCTTTTAAATGCTGATATTTAAGGGGGATGCTGAAAAGTTTATTTTATAGAAAATAAAAGGTTTTTGGGGGGGTTTTCACTAAAAGAAAGCTTTCAAAATGTAGAAAACACTTTAATTTTAAGACGTTTTTTCCCAAAAATATTGCGTTTGGGTTTATCTTTTTTTGTTAAGGAAACTACAAAAGATTTTTCACCCCTTTTGAGCTCCCTCTGGTTTCCCCAAATGACTGACCTGTGTTTTTCCTTCTCCCCCCGCCCGTTTGGGTTTTTTTTGATGCAGGGCCCGTGAGAGCTTGTTTTTTTTTTTCTGAACTTTCAGAAAAAAAGAAATAAAGTACCTTTTCTGTTTTTCAATTTTTTTCAGAAGGGTTCTCCAGACTTAAGGAAGGTAATTTATTTAACGCAACTGATAAAAAACAGAAAAAACTGAATTTCATGGAAACTCTTTTACTTTTACAAAACATTGACCCGGAAAGTGACCAAACCCCATTATTTTCCCTTTATGCAAACCTATTTAGGGGCTTTGAGATGAGAAAAACCCTTTTAAATTGGTAGCCAAAATTTTAAAACTGGGGAGGAAATTCAGGTTTTTTTTTTTTAATTTATTGGGATAAAATATTTTTTAAAAAGAAAATACCAACCAAAAATACTTTAAAAAAAATTTCCCTTTTAAAATACATTTATTTTTAAACTATCAATTCTGATAAACTGATATACCTTTTAAAGGACTTGTCTTTTCCCGGGGATACTCAGGATAATTCATAAATTCCATAGAAAAAGATAGGGGGGAAAATGTGCAAAACCCCCCGGGCCCTCTCCCCCTTTTCCTTTTGTGGACAATCCCGTGGTTTCAGCTGTGAAAATTTTCCCATTTGGGAAAAAGAAAGAAAACAGGGAAAACTTTGGAAGGGGGCAAAACCCCGAAAATTTTGGGGGGCCTTTTTTTTTTTTTATTTATTTTGGGGGCCCCAAACAGGCGGGTGGCATGGGTTTTTTAAAAAAGGGGGTGGCAAAACGATTCATACAATTTTTGGTAGTAAATGATTCTTACTCTGAATGGGTTTTTGGTTTTAAATTGGGGACCCCCCAAGGCTTTTGTTCCCTGGGTCCTTTTTAAATTTAATTTTTTAAAAGCACGGGTTTTTATTTTTGCAGAAAGAAATTAACTATGAGTATAGTGAAAATTTTGGAAGATGTTCATAAAAAATTGCAAGCAGGGCCTGGCAAAATGAGTGTTTTTGGGGAAAAAGGGGGGCAAAATGGAAAAGATGTAAAAAAACTTTAAACTGGGCACTAATTATCTGATTGCAACCTTTTTTTTAGGGGGAGAAAAACTGGGAAAATTGCTTTTTTAGAAAGGACCTGGTTGTATTTGATCATAGACGGGTTCAGGGGAAAACCTGATAATTTATATAATAAAAAAAAGAAATGGCCCCTACAAAAAATTTTGGTTTAAAAGTTTTCCCTGAAAGCCCCTCAAAAAAAAAATGGGGTTTCTCCCCCGGAGAAAAAAAATTAAAAAAAAATTCAAACCCCAGGTTGAAAAACCCAAAGAACAATTTTTTTTTTCATCCATATTAACCCACAGCTCATTTAAAATTTAAATTTTAAAAAACAAAAATGTTCCAAAAACTTTGGGTTTAAAGGGACTCATTATAAACTTAATTTAAACCAAATTTTGGTCAAAAATTTTCAATTTTTTTATACAGGTACAAATGCTTGTCAACCCAGTGGGAAAAAACCACCTTGAGTACAAAGGGAGAAATTTTTGCCTTTCCTAAAAAATGGTAGAATCCCAGGGTAAATATTCAAAAAGAAATTGACTGATTGCGGGGTTAAAAGAATTTGCACCACTGGTGGTTCAAAATTTCCCTCCCCCAAGGCTGATCCTGTTAAAAATTTTTTCCCAAATTTTTTTTGGACAAAATTTTCAATGAAAATCCACAACGTTCTGAATGTAGATTTTGGGTTTTTCCCCCCCTTTTTAAACCAGACCCTCTTCCTTGGGGGATACTTTGGGCCGGGAAAATTTGGGAGCTGCATTTTTTGCTTTCAAACAAGTGAGAATACAAGCTAGTTAAAAAAGAAATGTGTGTGGCTGCAATTTTTTTTAAAGGAAGGGAGTCCTGGGGCAGAGTCCCAAAATTTACTGGGGGTTTTCCCGCCAGAATAAAACCCCCTTTTTCAACAAAAAAGTTTTTTTTTTACAAACCGGGAAAAAAATTGTTTCCCTTTTATATAAAAAAGGCCCACCTTTAAATGCCTCGTTTTTAAACACAAACATCTGGGGACATATTGGCACTTAAACCAAATTTTGTCAAAGGGTCACCACCCACCGCTCCCCCCATGAATTCATTTCTGTTATAAAACTGAACTTCCATAAAGACTTAATCAGCAAAAACTTTCCCAAGGGAGAGCCAAAAACAAGTTTTAATTTTTTAAATTTACTTTAAATTTACCTTTTAAATGCTACCCAGTTCCCCCATAATCAGATTATTAAAACAGATTAAAAAAAAATTTCTTATTTTGAAGGGGAATTTTAAAACTGTATCTTTTTAAAAAAGTTAAAACATTTAGGTTTCCTTTTATATTTGGTAACTGACACAAGTTTGTTTTTTTACCTGTTTTTCGGGAAAAATATTTTTAAAACATAGGACCCTAATGCAATGGAAAAAAAGCCAGACTTTCAGCTTTTTATTTTAGGGTATCCACATTAAAAAATTTGTGAAGGGGTTTTTTGGATTTCATATCAATTTAAAATTGCCCCCCCCTGTTTTTTAAAGGGACCAAAAATAATTGGACCCAAAATTTAAATTTAAATTTTAAATAAAATGGGTTTAAAATTTTTTAATACTTTGGTTTTTAAAACCCCCTGTTGGCCCAAAAAAATGCCTGAAGCTTTAAAATCATGGACAAACTCCAAAACGCTGTGTTTCCTATTTTTTTAAAGCCCCGCCCGACCTTTACTAGGCGGGGTTTTCGTTGCTGTTTGTGGCCTGTCTGAAAATTTAGTCCTTTTAACAAGTAAAAATGCTGCTCAAATTGGGTTGGGATCCGGGGGAACCGGGCTTGGGGCCCCTTTAAGAATATTACCGCTTTGCTTTAATTTAAAAATCCCGGGTGGCTCTAGCTTTCCCGTTTTGGGTTTATTGGGGCCGCATTTCATAAAACAGATGGCAATCAGTTTTTGGGTGGGGTTTGAGCCCGTTTGTTTGAATAGGTGTTTGGGTTTTCAATTTTCCCAAAACTACTCTAAAGTGAAGACTGCTTAAAATAAATACAGGGGGGTTCACAGCATGATGCAAGCAACTCAAAAGCCTAAAGAAAAAAAAGGCGTTGAATTTTGATTAAAAAAAAAATCTAAAAAAGCCAACCAGTTTAAAAAGAACTTTCTTTAAACGAAAAACCCAAGATCAACTCAACCAAAATGATGGAAAAAAAAAAGTATGATGAAAGCGCAGACAGCCATGCCAAACATACCACATCATCTTTACAACATGGCGGGGCAGTGTGAGGGGCTTGGGCTTGCAGGGTTCCATAGCACTGGGTCCTATTTTTATTGATGATGCACCGGGGACAAAGCACCGGAGAATTCTGAGGATTAAATATATATGTGTGCTAAAATCCCCAATGCAGTAAACTGATTGGTCGCATTCCCATAATACGGGGGACAATGACCAAAAAACTGAAGTCAAACAACCCAGGAGTTTTTTAAAGCAAAAAGGGGGAATTTTTTTCTTAAATTTGCCAAGCAGTTACCTGATCTCAACTCAAATGAGCATCATTTCACTTGTTAAACCCAAACCCCCACCCATTTTGGCCTTCCTGAAGAGCCCCATTTTTTGAATCTGTCATAAAAATTTAGGGTAGAGAACTTTTCTGACACTTTTACCAATCCATGTGATTTAGAGATTGTTTTCTTGTGACATATTGAGCTTTAAGTTAGTAAGAAACAATCCTTGCTTATTTGTGAAAAATATTGGTAAAAATTTGCCAAAAATGTCTGCGTGTAAGACATATTCCACTCAAAATAGTTTATAACTAGCATCTACCATATGTCCACTGTGGGTTGGCATAATTCTTTAAAATGTATTTTTTTTTTCAAATTAAAATTTTTATTAATTTCTTATAAACATTACAATAACCACAAAACAAAAAAAAGAAAATGATAAACATAATGGGAATGAAAACAAGCCCAGAAACCTGGCGTAACAAAGTAAGGCATGTTTACCAAGCAAGTAAAAAACATAATTAGGGTAAAAACCCAAAAAAAAAACAAGCCATAACAAATTTTACATTATGCTCCAAAGGGGGATAGATGCTTAACCAGGTGGACATGTGGCAAAAAAGGGTTTTTGCACCAAAGGGGCAAGGGTATTGCACCAAAAGTCCCCTCTTGGGTCCACAGGGGGAGCAAGGTATCAATTAGAAAATGCAAAAAGGAAACACTAGGGTCAATGATCACCGAACCCATCCCACCCAAACCGACCTCCGTCAAAGGGTGGGGAAAAAAGAGAATGGCAGGTATAGGACCCATCGGTTCCCAGTAAAGCATGTTACAGTAAATGGGTCACATGAGGAGTAGTGGTAAGCCCATATTTGGCTTATGCTTGGGGAAATTAAAAATGCAGCCCTTTAAGAAAAAGGGATAAAAGAACAAAACCCCTTTAAGCCCCCAAAGTGGTTTGGGGGAATATTAAAACCTGGTAGAAAACCCTGACAGGCTTTTCCTAATAATAAGTTTTTAATTGAAACATTTTTTTTTCCCAAAAAACCCAGAACAAAAATACAGGTAAAAAAGAACGAGGCACTACAAAGTCGGTACAGAAACAGGATATGAAATCCCCTCGAATTTACCTTCCCCCCTGGGGCCCTGATGTGGAGCCGACCCAGAACAAATTGATTCTCAGTCAAAATCGAGATAAACAAACCCCCCCCCTGAAAAGGGGAAAGGGGGTGCGCTTTTCCCCCCAAATACCTGTGGTTTTGGGAAATTTACCATAACCAAAAAAACAAAAAAAAAAACGGGAAAGGGAAGGGGGAAAAGTTCACCCCGCCGGGCCCCCCCGGAGAGGGGAAAAATTATCTTGCCAATAACTGAAAGAATGGGAGGGGTCTTTTTTAAAAAAAACCACAACAAACCAAAGGGGCCCCCGAAAAGGGGGGAAACCGGGGCCCCCTAAAATACGGGGGAATGACAACTGGAAATAAGTTTCACCTCCCTTCAGGGGGGACAAAAATTTTCCGGGGGGTTGGAGGGGGTCCCATGGCTTCCATTTACGAGGTTCAAATGACTTTTTCGGGGGATGAGAAATTAGCCCCCCTCCTTTATATTGAATGGGGGATATTTCCTCCAACCATTCAGAAAAAAGAGGGAAGGAAAAACTGACCCAAAGGCGGGAACCCACAGTTTTCGCCCGGGTAGGAGATGTCTCTTTAAAAGATTTTTTTAAAGGGGTTTGCGACAAGGGGAGCCCATGAATAATAAAAACGCCCCCGGATTTTGGGGATAAAAATTTCCCAACAACAGTCCGAGATGGCCTAAAGGGCCCTTTCTCCAAAAAGGCTGCAAGACTGCGCACCCCCCCACCAAATATAGACAAAAGATCCACCCCCTTTTTTACATCCCCCAAAAAAGGTTTGTCTGGGACGTGGGATACCACTTATGAAGCAGGGTGGGGCACGGTTATACCACCTTGACAAATTAATTTTAAAACTTGTTTCCGCGCTTTACGGGCAATTTTCTCCCCTTTATATGAAAAAAAGCACTTTCTCCTTTGGGCCCCAACCGGAAAAGGCCCCTCCGCACCCCCTTTCCCAAGTTTTAACAATAAGGGGAAGGGTTCCTGACAATTTAGAAATAAACCACTGGTAGGAAAGGAGTTTAAGTGTTTGGGAAGAAAAGGGGCAACACATAGCCTCTAAAAAGGATAATCCCGGGTAAAATTTCTTTCTGATAAAAGGGGTAAAGAAGTCCCCGAAAGCGCGGGTATTAAAACGGGGAACCTAGAAAAGGGGGAAGGGCCCTTGAATTGGGGCCCAAGGGGGGGAGCAATGCCCCCTTTTTTGAAACCTGTACTGTAAGGAGAGGAGGGGAATTTTAAAACCCCCCAAAGGAAAATTCCTGGAGCTCCCGGGGGGAAAAAAAATGTTTTCTGAAATGGGAAAAAACGGGGGGGCCCTTTTAAAATTTCAAATAAGGGTTTTTCGGGGTCTTGGTTTTCAATAGTTAAGATTTGGTAGGGGCTGTAGTGAAGGAAAAAAAGTTTTTGGGTTTTGGGGGTTGGGGGAGGTCACACCCAAAGGGATAGAAATTAAACCTGAGGAAAACCTTTTTGGGCGTTGTACACCCATAGTTTTTTCCTAGGCCCTTTTGAATCAATCTAAAAACCTAGCGTGGGCAGCGGCAAGTAATACACTTTAAAAAATTGGCGGGCCCCACACCCCCCCTCCTTTTGGGTCTAGACAGCAACCCCCTTTTTGAGCCCCTGGGACGGCGAATTTCCAATAAACTCTTAAAACTTCGCTAAGCTTCCCCCAAAAGGAGGGGGCAGAAAAATTTTGGAATTGTCTGGACAAATATAAAATTTTAGAAGAAGGGGACATTTTAATAATGTCACTCTCCAAAAACCATGAGAAATCACCCCCCCCAAAAACCCCAAAGCATTTGCGAGATCTTACTAGCAAAGGGGGAAAGTTTACATTCATATAACTAGAAGGCAATGGGATTTTTTAAACCCCTTAGGCCATTTCACACGCATGGGACCTTTTAAATGGCCGTATCGCCCGAATTTTCGCGCGAATGCGCCAATTACGGGCCGAAAAAGGCCCATTCTTACGGTAATTCACAGTCTCATAGAATATGGATTACGTCTCCTCTCCCGCCGGCGAATCCCGGGCGGGGGGATAATTACTGTCACTTTCTAGCGGCGTATACCCCCGCTAGCATTGATAGTCAATGGGCCGGCGAAAGGTCCCGGCCCCTGCTTACTCCCCCGCTCCCGCCCCCCCCCCGCCACCGGCTAATTGCGGGGGTAATTATCCCGCAATTAAGCGTGTTAACAAAAGCCTTAAGGACCACAGCCAGTTTTGGCCTTCCTGACCCACCCTATTTTTGAAATCTAAACATGAGTCATTAATGTGAGAAAACTTTTTGACACTTTTACCTATCCATTTTGATTCAGAGATTGTTTTCTCGTGACACATTGTGCTTTAGGTTAGTAAGAAAATTTTATCCATACAAGCGTTGTTTTTTTTGTGAAAAATATCAAAATTTCATGAAAAATGTGAAAAATCTGTGATTTTTGAAAGTTTCAAAATTTCTGAGTACAAGACAGATAATTATTTCCCCACAAATAGTTTTATAACTAGCATCTACCATATGCCCACTCTAGGTTGCATCATTTTTTAAATGTCTTTTTTTTTTTATATATCATTAGAGGGCTTAAAAATTTTTAGTAGTAATTTTCTCACATTTTCAAGAAAATTAGCAATATACTTTTTTTTTTTTAGGGACCATCCAGTTCGACGTGGTTTTGAGGGGCCTGCATGTTAGTTTCCCCCCATAAATGACCCCATCTAAGAAACTACACCCTTAAAGTATTTACAACAGTGTTTAGGAATTTTGTTTAACCCTTTGGGTATTTCACAAAAAAATTAAAGCAAAGTGGAGGTGAAATTTCAAAATTTCACTATTTTGCAGATTTTCAATATTTATCCATTATTCACTGGAATATGGTAAATGTGACTAGGTAAATGAAAATTTAATATCTTTCCCCCAGGTACTGCCGTTTTAAAGAAATATCCCATATGTGGCCCCCTAGTGCATTATTTGGCTCACCCATAAGCCCCAGAATAGGAGGAGCACCTACTGGACTCTGGGGGTCTCATTTTCCAATGCAATTTTATTTAGGTGCCATTTCAGGTTTGGGAGGGCCCTAAGGTGCTAAAACTTAATAAACACCCCTAAAAAAGACCCCATATTGGAAACTACCCCCCTTAAGGTTATATACAGTGTGTGGGTGAGTATATCAACGCACGGTGATTCACAAAATTTTTTTTTAACATTGGGCTTGAAAATGTAAAAAAAAATTTTTTTCCAATAATCTGCAATTTAGCTTAAAATTGTTTCATATTTACAAGGAATCCTGGAAAAAAACAACCCCAAAACTTTGTTAAACAATTTTTTCCCAAAGTTCGGCAATACCCTACATGTGGGTGTAAACTGCTGTTTGGGGCCATGGCAAGAGCGTACAAGGGGGGGAACGCTTTTTGGGCTTTTGGAAACGCAGATTTTGGGGGGCCATTTCGCATTTGCAAACCCCCCAAAGTACCAAAAAAAAGGTGAAACTTTCCAGAAGTCGCTCCATTTTAAAATTCAACCCCCCTCGGGGATCTCATTTAGGGGTGTATTGGGCATTTTGGGTGCCTTGGTGTTCCATCGTTTTTTTTAGTATTGGGTGATGAAAATGGGGGGGAAAAACGCAGTTCCACCATTGTTTTTTGGACTTTAATTCTACAGCGTTCGCCGTGCAGTGTAAATGATGTGATAACTTTACTATGGGGGTCGGTCAATTGCAATGGTTAAATTTTATATAGTTTTTTATGTTTTTATTACTTTTAAACAATAAGAAATAGGTCTATAAAAAATTGCGTTTTTAGGGTTGTCCTTTTCTGACAGTCATAACTTTTTTTTTTGCTGTGTGCAGAGCTATGTAGGTTGTTTTTTTTTTGCGGGGTGAATTGATGCTTTATTTGGGACCATTATGGGGTGCATACAACAATTTGTTCACTTTTTTTTTAAGGTTTTTTGTGAGGCGTTTGAACAAAATACAGCAATCCTGGTAGTGATTTTTATTTTTTATAGCGGTCACTGTGCTTAGATATACATGCAGCTTTACTCGCAGGTCGATACAGTTACAGCAATACCCAAATTTGTATATATTTTTTTATTTTTTTACTGCTTTTATTATAAAAAAACACTTTATTCAAACAGGAAAATAAATTTTTGCATCGCCATAGTTGGGAGCCATAACTTTTTTTTTTTTTCTGTGTAGGAGCTGTATACAGGCTTGTTTTTGCGGGATTGGTTTGACATTTTTATTAGTATCACTTTTGGGGGACAAGACTTTTTGATCTTTTTTAAAACCGTTTTTTGGAAGGCAGAGTGAAGAAAATACTGCAATCCTATTAGTGTTTTTTATAGTGAAAACTGTGCAGTATCCGTAATAATTTAGCTTTTACTCTGTGGGGCGATTTCGATTTTTGGGGATACCCAATTTATATATAGTTTTTTTATGTTGAAGCACTTTAAAAAAAAAAAAAAAGTGTTTTTAGTGTGTAAAAGAATATTTATGCATCGCTGTCTTCTGAGAGCCATAAGTTTTTTTATTTTTCCGTATACAGAGCTGTGTTAGGACTCTTTTTTTGTGGGATGATCTGACGTTTTAATTGGTACAACGTTGGCATTTAGGGGTTTTTGATCACTTTTATTCCATTTTATGTGCTGCGGGATGAACAAAAATCTTAATTCTGTGATTGTTTTTTTTTTTTTTTTTTTTTACGCCGTTTTACCGTAAGGGTAAATTAACATGATAGATTTAAAGGGCAGGGCGTTTTCGCACGCGGGGATAAACCCAAAAATGGGGACTTTATTTATTTTTGATCTTTTTTGGGGCGATGGCATTTGTAAAGGGGAAAAGGGCGGTGTACGTGTTTTTATTTTATTTTCGTGTTTGTGTTTTACATGTTTTTCACTTTATTACTTTTTTTTTTTTTACTTTTTCCCCTTTTTTTTTTTCTGTTCCCCATAGGGGAATTGAATGAGAGATCTAAAGATCTCTCATTCAATAGGAATCAATGCAAAGCTTGTTGCTGTGCAGTGGTTCCTATGACAACTGTCAGTCACGATGCCGGGCCTTGCCCACAGGGCACGGCCGGGCATCGTGACATCACAGACAACCCGGAAGGCATTCTCTGCCTTCCGTGCTGTCTGTCAGAGGGCAGGAGCTGCACGGATCATGTGATCCGTGCTGCTGCTGCCACCGACAGAGACGCAGGAGGAGCGTCTCCTCCTGCGTCTTCCTTAGTTATTGCAACCCGATGGTCGCAATAACTAAGGGGTTAACCGCCCCCCCCCCACCCCGGAGCGATCGCGGGTCGGGGCCGACGCAGTGGGATGTCAGCTGTAATATACAGCTGACACCCCGTGCTGATCGCGCGAACGCTGCTGTAGAGTTCGCGCGATCCTCAGGACGTGCATACGTCCAGTGCGTGAACCCCCAACCCACCTGGACGTAAGCATACGTCCTAGGTCGTGAAGGGGTTAATCCCCAAGTACGAGATTCTTTTCCCGGGCCAGGAAAAGGAGAAATTGGATTTAATGGCCTGGACGGTGGACTGGTCAAGAGAAATATTCAAAGCCTCAGATTTAGAGTAATTTATCTTAAAATTGGACCATAAGCTGAAACCGTCCAACTCGAACAACAGGGAAGGGAGAGAACTAAGGGGGTCTTTTAGATAAATTAGCAGGTCGTCTGCGAAAGCAGAGCATTTAAACTCCTGTCCGCCAATCTTTATTCCCAATGTTCCGGGTTGGACCGCACAGCGGGCAGAAGGTTGTTCCATGATCGGACGTTTCAACAACAGTTTACAAGGGGCATCCCTGCCTGGTTCCATGGGGTATTTCCCAAAGGGGGCTCGATAAGGCCCCCTTAACTTTGATTTTTGCAAAAGGATTCTGGTATAGTCTAATACCTTTTGGTGGTGAAGGGGGGGCCAAATCCCAGGGGTTTTAGGGTATCGGCCAAAAGCCCCAAGAGTTTCCGTAAAAGCTTTTTAGCTCAAAAGCGGGTTTTCAAGGGCCTCCATGAGCTTGGCATGATGGAAATATCAACCCTTTTTAAACATTTATCCCTGGCCTCACGACCGGGGTAACCCACTTGATCCGAGTGGATAAAGGGTTGGAAAAAGGGGGGTTTTAAACATTCGCCAAGATTTTGGAAAATTTTAAGGTCTACATTAAGAAGGGAAATGGGGTCTGACTGCCACAGCCCTTGGGGGCCCTTTACCTGGTTTGGGCAAACCCGTAATGGGGCCATGGGGGCCCCCCCGGGGAAAAGGGGCAAAGAGGCCGAGGCTGCATTGAAAGCGCTCAAAAGGACTGGGGCAAAATGGGGGCACGGGACTTTGAAAAATTTTTCCCAGTGAACCGTGGGGGCCCAGGGCTTTCCACGGGGGGCCCCCCTGCCCGGCTCCAATCCCCCCCCGAGAAAGGCTCCTCTAGTTTCTGAATAATTCAGTCGGCAGGGTGGGAAAAAGGGGAAAGGGGGCTCCCGTCCCGACGAGGGAAAACGGGCCCAACAATTGGGGGGGTTGTAAAACTTGGAATGTTACCGAAACCACCGAAAACCCGGAAAGTAAAGAAGAAGATTGCCTGTGCTTTCCTGTACCAGTGACAAAGGAGTGCTCGCCCTTTTTCCTAACTGTCCTCGCAAAGTGCCCATCTTTTTGCCATATTGTAAAACTTACTCGTCCCATTGAAAAAGGTCTACCCCAGGAAGTTTTAAAAACAGTAGAACACCTCAATCTGGCCAACAAAAATCCTCAACACTTTGGGGCAGAAAGAGCCTGTTTGTGTGGGAGCTAAACGGGGTCACCTTTTTTTCGCCAAACCCAATCGCTGCAGACCGATTGTTTGAGGTTTTTTTTGGGCGATACCGTTTTTAATCAAGGTGCCACGGAGAACGCATTCAAGCGCCCCCCCTTTAAAAAAAGGGGGGAGGTGGGGTCGTCGCATGATCCCGCCCAAAAATGCTCAACCGCTTCCTGAGCCCGCCAAACACCAGAAACCTGCAGCAGAACTCGTTGAGATCCAAGGCCTGGCCTGCGTGGGAAAAAAGGGGAACGTGCAAAGAAAGGGAGATCGGTGCTGGCCGACCATAGCCATTCCTAGGAGATGTCGCACCATGGGAGAGCACATCGGAGAAAAATAAAATCAATTCTCAATATGTTTTTTGGGGGAAGAGAAAAAACAAAAATCCGTCGGACGGATGTTAAGCCTCCACCCGTCCATAACTAAAATTTGGAAAGGGCCCTCTTAATTTTTTTTTAAATAGCGGAGTAGGCCTTAAAGACTCCAGACGAATTACCCAAATTTTGGTAAAGGGGAGGTTGAAACACCAAAAAACAAAATAGTCCCCTGGCCCGTGAGTGCAACTCCCCGGGGACCTCCAGCAAAAGGGAAACTGCCCCTGATTTGGGCGTGACTTTAAAATTGTAAAATCAGGGCCTTTGATGTTAGGATAAAATTTAAATATCTAGCCCCGGAATCCGGGATCAGTCTATCACCCGAAGCTAAGATTTTGAAATGGCGATACCCACCTCTTTTTGGAGGGGGGGGGAGTTAAGCAAAATGCCCTGGGGAATATTTCTTTAATTAAAGGGGGGCATGATCCCCTTTAAAAAATTTTTTCCTCTTGAAGACACAGATGTGTGCCTTCTCCGATGAAAATGATAAAGGTTTTGGGGGCGTTTCCCTGGGCATTTTAAAGCCCCTTAGCATTGAAGGATACCACCTTAAGATTCCCATTAGCTTGAAAAAAGAAAAAATGTGTCACACACTCCGCACCTGGCGGGGGAGAACAAAAAAAAAAAAAGAAGGGGGGGGAAGGGAAAAAAAAGGGGAAAAGAACAGGCGGGAGGGGGATCTTTGGGTAAAACAAAAAAACAAACTCCGCCAAAAAAAAGCTACAAATTCTCAAAACCCCAAAAAAACCCCAGGTGACCCCATGTGGCCAGAAGGTGGTCCAAACCCCATTTGGGGGTGCCATAACACACTCAAGAACAGTTTCCCGATAGAAATGAAAAACCTTTGAAAGAAACCCAAACATTACTGCAGAAAGGGCATCTAAAGAAAATGTTACAATGAAAATCAATCAGCACGGCTTTCGCTATAAAAGGGTTAAAACCATTGGAGAAGCAGGGGCACCACAAAAAAAAAATTTTTCCACAAAAAAAAAATGAGAGGGTGCTATGCCCACAACCTTAACCCCGCAAGCGAAAGGGAATAGAAAGGGTGCAACCCAAAACCCTCAAAAGCATTACCCCGCCCCGACGTGGATTTAAAAACCCCCGCTGGGGACTTTCGTTTTGACCGAGCGGGACCCGCAGAGTGGGGTGTCTGGGGGGGGGCCCCGATCAAACCCAAAAGGGGGAGGCAAAGTCACCCCCCGGCCCCCTCCCTCGCCCCATTTTCAGAGTCACCGAGGGGCCCAAATTTGCAGAGAAATTCCGGAAGCTGCAAATCCCTTAGGAACGCCCGGGAGATCCTCAGGAAACCAAGGTAAGGTGGCTCCCCCCAGGGAAAAACAAGTGCAAAAGAGAACCCCCCCAAACCCCAAAGGGTTTAGGATGGGGTTAACATGGCCCCCTGTGCCAGGGTAGGCGGGGTAAACGGGAAATCGTACTGATGGGCCTGGAAAAAACAAGGAACGACGGGGGCGAGCTTTTTGAAGGGTTTTTCCCCCTTTAGGACAAAGAAAGGACCCGGCCCACAACTCTTGGGGGGCTGGGGTCCTTTGCTGGGGGACGAAGGGCCCCGTGAAATCGGTCCCTCCTAATAGGTTTTGGGTCACGGTTTAAGTGGTTTGAAAATGGTACAGTGGAGTACGAAACAGGAGCGGGGCACCGATTCTGGAACCACGGATCCTCAGATAAATTTTTTCCTCCCCTCTTTCTCTACCATCCAATGCTGCTGAAGGGAAAAGTTAAAATGAAAGCTCTGCACTTTGCCCCGTAGCGCCGGGGAGGTGGAGGGAAAAAGAGTCCTGAGCCTGCAGGGGGTCAACCCCGGTAGGCAAGGGCTTTAGAAGGGAAGTGGTCTTTTTCCCCCCTTGTCCAGGGAGCATTCTCTAGAAGATATGTCCCTTTCCAGTCAAAAAAGATTGGGAGACCCCCCAATTTCAAAGGCCGATGCTGCAAACAACAGGTTTGGCATGCATTTTAGATTGACACAGAAAACAAGTTTCCCTAAAGAAGGCCCCCGGCCCAAGGAAAAGGGAATGGAGTTTAACATTTCCCCGGTGGTTTCGGGCCTTTTTTGACCCCCGATCTTGCAGGGCACCTCTGCACCTGCGGGCCCGCCAAGGAAAAAGGCCCCAGCGCTCCGTTCCCAGCGTGGAGCGCGTCACAGGCCAGTGACTCACCGGCTCCTGTAGCACCCGCGGTAGGCTGCAGGGCCGGCTGGGTACCTGAGGTGGCAGGCGCCGAAGATCCATGCGCCGGCATCACCGGGGGAGAAGCCACAGCGGAGGTAGAAGGCGGTGATCACAGGTCCGGGCCGACAGCAGTGCAGGCCGCATTCGGCGCCATCAGAGCGCGGGCAGCGCGACCATCACCCGAACGTCCTGGAGCACCCGGAGCTGCAGGTAGGAGTGAAGAGAGTTGAATCTCCCTCTTCTTGCGGGCTGAGCGGGTGGAGGGTGCTTCCGCGGGATCAGGAGCTGCACGGCATCTCTCGGCAGCTGCAGGGGCCGGGCGGCCATCTTGGGATCCATGCTTCGACGGGTCGTCCACGGGCATGAGGGCCGCATACCGCCCAAAGTACTGGCTAATGTCCCCATGGGCAGGGTCAGCAGCTGTCTCCGAGCTTGGCTTGTGCTTTTGGATGATTTGCCCATGATTCTAGGGCTGATGGCGGATTCTCAGCTACTGGCAGAGGAGATCTTAAGGAGATGTCTTCACGCGGCCATGTCAAACCACGCCCCTTAAAATGTATTTTTTTTATGATATTAGGGGGCTTAGAAATTTAGCCGTCATTTTTCAAAGTTTCAAGAAAATTTGCAATATGCATTTTTTAGGGACCAGTCCAGTTCTGACATGTCTTTGAGGGGTCTGTATGTTAGATAAATGACTTAATCTAAGAAACTACACCCCTTTAAGTATTTACAACCTTATTTATGAAGTTTGTTAACCCTTTAGGTATTTCACAGAAATTAAAGTAAAGTGGAGATGAAATTTTCAAAATGTGATTTTCAATTTGTATCCATTATTCACAGGAACACGGTAGGTGTGACCACGGAAATGCAACTTAATATTGATTCCCCAGATTCTGCTGTTTTTAGAGATATCCCATATGTGGCCTTAGTGCGCTATTTGGCTCAAATACAAGCCTCAGAGTAGGAGGAGCACCTACCAGACTTTGGGGTATCATTTTCAGTATGATTTTATTTAATGCCAATACAGGTTTGTGGACACCCTAAGGTGCTAAAACTTAAAAGGGTTTTATCGTTTGAACCGTTCGTACACTTGACCTAATTCTATCAGATACAATTTCAAATCCAGGAGCGAGTCTCTTCTCTCAGTAGGCGTGTCTCTCCTGCCAGGAGGCGTGTCTCCCCTCACTGAAGAGCTGTGATATCATCAGTCTGTGTGTGCAGTGGAAGGATGTCTGGAGAGAATAGCTCTGCAGCCTCCTGCATGCTTCTTATGTCTGCAGAGCCTTCAGCTTCAGGCTGCACAAGCTCCTTGCTATGCTATAAACAGTTATACACACAGCCTGAACTGATGAAACACATGTGAGGAATGCACACTGCCCTCCCCCCTCCTTCCCCACTGTTATGAGGCAGGAGACTATATAAGACTATGTTATATTGAGGGAGCACAGGATATAAGACTGTGTTATATGAGGGGAGAGTGAATCTAGAGGAGAGGGGAAGGGGAGAATTAAACAGTCAGTAATTGCCCAGATCGTTCACCTTAGAGCTGGGAGTATAGAGCCAGCAGCCCTCTCAGATAGCTAATTTCACTTTTGGTTTCTGACAGCTCAGAGGGGAGTAAACACAGTCTGCAGGCAGCCAATCACAGTCCGGGACGTTCCCCAACAGGGGGCGTGTCCGAACAGGCTGAATTAAATGTCAGTCAACCAATCACTGCAGGGGGCGTGTCTAGGTGTCCAAATGTACCACAGTTTTTTTTTAGCATTGGGCCATGAAGATGGGGGAGGAAGGGAAGAAAAGCAGTTCTGCCATTGTTTTTTTTTTACAGCGTTTGCCATGCACCATAAGTGACAAGATAACTTTACTATGCGGGTCGTTACAATTACAATGATGTAAATTTTATATCGTTTTTTTGTTTTATTACTTCGACACAATAGGGTTTATAAAAATTGTGGTTTTAGGTCGTCAGTCTGATAGCTATAACCGTTTTATTTTTGTGTTTACAGAGCCGATTATGGGCTTGTTTCATGCAGCATGGATTTTTATTGGTACCATTATGGGGTGCATATGATACTTTGATAATTTTTTATTAAGATTTTTGTGGTCACCGTGTAGTATAAATGACATGCTCGCTTTACTCATCAGAGCGATACAATTGCAGTGATACCCAATGTGTATTTTTTTTTTACTGCTTTTACACAATAAAAACACTTTTATTCAAAAAGGAAAACACGTTTTTGCATCGCCATAGTCGGAGAGCAATAACGGGTTTATTTTTCTGGGTACGGAGATGCATAGGGGCTTGTTTTTTGCAGGATGAGTTGACATTTTTATTGGTATTTTTGGGGGGACAAGGCTTTTTAATCTGTTTTTTGGAAGGCAGAGTGAAGAAAATACTCCATTACTAATAGTGTTTTTTTAATTTTATTTTTAACAGGGCTCACTGTGCTGTATACGTGACAAGTTAGTTTTGCTCCTTGGGTCCAGACAATTAAAGCGATATCCAATTTATATAGTTTTTTCATGTTCAAGCACTTAAAAAAAAAAAAAAGTGTTTTTATTGTGTAAAACAATATTTATGTGTCGCTACCTTCTGATAGCCATAACTTTTTTATTTTCCCATATAAAGAGCTGTGTAAAGGCTTTTCTTTTGCGGGATAAACTGATGTTTTAAATCGGTACCACTTTGGTATTGAAAGGAGTTTTTGATTGCTTTTTATTCTATGTGCTGCGGGATGAACAAGTGTCGCAAATCTGTGATTTTTTTTTTTTTTTTTTAACACTGTGCACCATGTGTGTTAATTAACATATCAGATTTATAGAGCAGATTGTTACACATATGGCGATACCAAATATGATTACTTTATTTTTTGGGGCGACTGTGGTTTATAAAGGCGAAAAGGCCGGTGTCCGTATTTTTATTTTAGTTTTCGTGTTTGTGTTTTACTTTATTTTATTTTTTTGCTTTTTCATTTTTTATTTCACTTTTCCCATAGGGGATTTGTATCATGATCCTCAGATCACTGATACAATAGAGATCAGTACACAGCAGAATGGCTTTAGACTGGTCTCTATGACAACTGTCACTCACCCTGCCCGGCAATGCACTATGGGGCATGGTGACATCACAGACAGCCTGGTTACTTTAGTAAAGCATGCAGGCTGTCAGGTACGGACACAGATTACAGAGAGAAGGAGCTCACTCCTGCAGGTTGTGCCTGAGCTGCAGCGATCATGTTAGATCGCAACTGCTAAGTGTTAATCACCCATGGCTGGAGTACACTCCCCGGGTGATGCAGAATGAGACCAGCGGTAATATACAGCTGGTCCCTGCCGCGATCGTGCATGGCCCGCTTGTGAGCCATGCACGATGTGCAAGACGTACCAGTACATTCCCACTAGGACGTACAAACAGCAACTGAAAACTGCTGCAGTAAAGGCCTGGCAGACTATTAAAATGGAGGAAAAACAGAGTCTGGTGATGTCCATGATTATAAGACTTCAGGCAGTCATCGCCAACAAAGGGTTTTCCACCAAGTATTAGAAATTAACATTTTATGTATAATTATTTCATTTGTCCAATTACTTTTGGTCCCTAAAAGTAAAACAGTGTGGCCCATGTTAAAGAGCTGAAACTTCTAAACCCTTCGTCCAATTTTAATGTGGATACCCTCAAATGAAAGCTGAAAGTCTGGACTTTATGCGCATGTCTCTTATATGGCTAGGATTTAAATATGTTTCCGTAACCAGGTACAAAAAACAAATTTGTGTCAGTGTCCAAATATATATGGACCTAACTGTATACATTTATAGACACCAATTAGATTTCCATTCTGATAAGTAATTATTTTAATCTGTTTTATATAATCTGGATTATGCGGGACTAGGTAGCAGTAAAAGGTAAATGTAAGTCAATAAATAATTAGACATGTATGCGGCTATAAACACACACACACATATATATATATACATACACACATACACACATATACACACATACATACATATACACTAAAACTTGAATATGTTTCAGTAAACAGGTACAAAAAATGTGTCAGTGTCCATATATATTTGGACCTAACTGTACATTCTAAATGATACAAACAGCGCTGATGGCTTATTGGAGCTATTCTCAGACAGCATAATACAAGGATTTACCTGTACGATAGAGAAGTCTTAAAGAGGTGTCTCACTATGCGGTTTCACAGAGCCACATCCAGCTTTAGGCTCACACTTCCCTATCAGGCTGTGCGTGGGTCTATAGCAGTGATTAGCATATCATCTCTGGCTCACTCAAGTCCGTAGGTGTTAGTACAAAAAAGTTATTGGTTGCAGAAAATGGTGCCGTGGTGCAAATTTCAACAATAGAAAAGGTGTGGAATTTTTTTACGGTACCAAACCATAACAGAAACCGTACATGTTTGGTATTGCTGGATTTGTATCAATGGATAGAATACAGATAACGCATCAATTTTACCAAAGAATGAATGCCGTAAAAACAAAACTCCCGCAAACATGCCGCAAGTACTTTTTTTCACTTTTATTTTGCCCCACTTAGAATTTTTTTGCCGTTTCCCAGTATAATCTATGGTAATATGAATAACACTATTAGAAAGTCCATCTTGTCCTGCAAAATAAAAGCCCTCAGTCTATGTAGGTGGAAAAATAAAAAAAGTTAAGGCCCTGGGAAAGCGAGGAGAGAAAAACGAACGTCGAAAAAATAAAACATAGGCCTTGGCGTTAAGGGGTTAGACATATTGACATGAAAACCTTTTGAGGTTTCTCATCCAGGGATATTACATAGTTAACGTCATTCAAACTTTTGTGAACAGTGTAAGGACATTCTTATGCAGCCTGTAACTTATTTTACAGCATAGGAACCAATAACCAGACCTTCTGTCCTGCTTCATAGGTCCTTAGCCTTTCATTACAGTCATACCAAAGTTTTTGTTTCATCTGAAGCTTGGTGATATTATCATGTACCACACTGCTTAGTACCTGCATTTATTCCCTGAGCTTTATCACATATTCTATCACAGATACTTCTGGGGTCTCCAGTTTACCCTCCCATGACTCCCTAATCAAATCAAGGGGCTACATTACTCTTCTTCCATAAAGGAGTACACATGGGGAGAACCCTGTTGAGGGTCTCTACAAGCATGCTAAGCATTTGTTTCAGTATCCCATTGAAACGCTCACATAACCCATTAGTCTTAGGATAGGGGCTGGCTACTAGATGTGGCACCTGTATTTTTTGGACAAGGCTCTGCATTAAGTCCGTGCCTTCCTGAGAACTGTTGCTACAAGTAACCTCAGGAGAAACTCTCTCTGGAGCAATGTCCATTGTTTGACCCCCTGAGCAGGTTCCATGGATAGCTGCTCCAAGTCCTGCTCTATCAGCTCAGGAATCAGCAGGTCTTTTGTTTTGTCAGTTGTATAAATCCCTCTCTGCTCCGAGGTTGATGAGAGCTTCCTTGCTCTGCTTCTAGCTCAGGGTTGCCATCTCACAAAGCACCCTTTACCAAATAGATAGAAAACAAGGAAGGGAAAACTATTTGCACGTATGTCAAAAGCAAGCACTAAGTTAGTCCTTGTACAACTGGTGTAGTCCTTGCAAGGATACTGCCAGTCCTTTAGTGCAGGGATAATTGCTTAAACCAAGCACTAATGCTCTAATAAAAGTCAAAATATCCCACCGTTAGCACCAATTCGTCAAGTACACACTTACCAGCACGTGACGCGGGGTGCCACTGTAATGGGTTAATCTAGCCCTACTCACTCAATCTCCGTCACCCACAAACACCGCTCACCGGCACTTGCAAGGTAAAAACACTCTACTCAAACCCTGCTCTCCAGCGGTCAACACTATAATCAAGGCTATGAATTCTTAGAGCATCCAAGGACCAAACGTAAAAGTTTTAAGTTTTACTAGAAAAAGGGTACAGTGCTTACAAAAATAAAGATAGAATAAAATGACATACATGCATGCAATACAGTGAAAATAAAAAAGCGAAATCTCAGAAAATACCTAACAGTACAGATTATATTCTGGGAAAAGGAAAGAAAATGGAACGCAGTTCAGATGATGACTGAACCCCACACTGTGAACCAAGTCTATGCAATCGGTTCAGGTTTCAGAGCTACTCATCATTTCCTTATAGTTATTTGTTGTCCCTGACTGGATGAATTAGGTTATAAATGGGATGGAAAAGTAAAATCTAATTTTATGTGTATCTTGATTTTTTTTTTCCAATCATAGATTTTTATTAAAAATTTTCAAGAAAACATTAAACACACTCTAATAAAGCATGCATTGTACAATATGAATGAGAAAAAACACAGCCTTCAAACAAACTGATGAAAAAGCCAGTTACAAAACAAGACAAGCTTATGTAAAGTTTACTATAAAAGCCTCACAGGACCCTTGCAGAAGAATCTGGAGTTGAGACAATTATCCTCCGACAAAGGAGAAGGGAGCGCGAGCAAGCAAGGCATGTTACGACTCAGTAATGTGAGCTCGAGTGTGCTATAACAGACTAACTACACACAAAACAAAGGAAAAAAAAAAAAGGAACAAAATTCAAAAACATAATGGTAGCAATAAACGCAAAGAAGGAATGGAGGGGAGGGGGGAAAACCAGTCCGGCAGGGCCCAGGCAGTGCCAACCCATGATATGGCGAGAAAGAATGGGCTAAACGCAAAAGGGGTTGGGCCTGCTAAGTCAAAAGAGCCTTGAATCCAGGAGGTTACTGGTATGTCGTCCAGGGTCCCCAAGTAGCCAAAACCCTCATTGCGTCCTCATGAGAACGTGCAATCAGTTCCTCCATACGAAATGTCGATGCAACCTCATCTACCCACTCTGACAATGAAGGGGGAGTAGTTTGACGCCAGTGGCATGGGATGACCGTTTTTGCGGCTTGTAACAGGTGCCTAACTAGAGACTTTTTATAGGAGATTCGAGAACAATAAACATAAATAAGAGTGTGGCCTCTGGGGAGTCCGGGATAACGATGTCGGTACAATCTCGTACGGCCCGTAACACCTTCCTCCAGAAATCCCTTAAAACTGAGCACCCGCACCATATGTGAGACATGGTACCTACCTCCTTATTACAACGCCAACAGGTGTCAGGGATATTGGGGAACCATTTATGGAGCAAGACCGGCACCCTGTACCACCTAGTCAAAATCTTGAAACTAGTCTCTTGCGCTTTGCAAACTATGACAGCTTTATGCGTAAGAAAAAAGCACTTCTGCCATTGCTCCTCCGAAAATGTCTGTTGCAATTCCCTCTCCCACCCTGCACAATAGGAAGGAAGAGGATCATTAGTCGGAGAGACCAGCCAATGATAGATCAACGAAACTAGGTGTTTAGGGAGTGTAGACTTCATAAGTTTCTCAAACGGGGAAAGCGTTTTGGACAAATCAAGCTTGCCAATGGTGGAGTTAAAGAAATGTTGAAGCTGCAGGTATTCAAAATGATTCCTCAGGGAGGGGGGGACGACCTTTTAGGATGTGAGATAAGGAAAGTAGACGTCCATTTTCCTGGATATGAGTTGTTAAAATGGGAGCTAACTTAGAACTGCCCAGAAATAGATTTCCTGAGGACCCCGGAGGGAACGCAGGATTATCCGAGACCGGAAACAGTAGCCCGTTAAGGTCCAGTAACTTCTCGGAAGTACGAGACTTCCGTATTATGGTGAGGGTATGGAGTGTGGTAAGGGAGAAATGGTAGCTGTCAGAGAACAAGGAATCCCGAGCCCACGGGAGAGAAATTAGTGATTGCCGACATAGCATCTGGGCAATATATACCCACAGTTTTACATGTGGGTTATGTAATAGGTCTAAGAAATGTGCATGTGCAGCAGCCAGGTAGTAGAGTCTGCAGTCCGGAAGACCTGCTCCTCCCTCGCCTTTAGGCCGTGTCAACAACTCTCTCCTGATTCTGGGTCGACCAGATTGCCAAATGAAATCCTTAAAGCAACGCTGAAGTTGGACCCAAAATGAGGCTGGAATAGCAACAGGGACAGTCTGGAATAAGTACAAAAGTTTAGGGAGGATAGACATCTTCAGAATATTCATTCTCCCGAACCAAGAAAAGCCCTTTTGGCCCCATCCCTTCAGAGTATGACTTATATTCCGATACATGGGAAGAAAGTTAGCATCAAATAACTGCGAAGGATTCAAAGGGATTTTGGTGCCCAAATAAGAGATGCCATTCAGTGGCCAGGAGAATGAAAAATTGGCTTTAAGGGAGGAGACTGACGCTTGGTCAAGGGTTACGTTAAGAGCTTCAGATTTAGTGTAGTTGATTTTGTAATTGGACCACGCGCTGAAAGACGTCAGTTCAGACATCAAGGAGGGCAGCGATACGTGAGGGTTAGTTAAGTATATCAGGAGATCATCGGCAAAGGCCGAGCATTTAAATTCCCGCTCTCCGATCACTACCCCACTGATGTCTGGATTATTACGTATGGCATGTAACAGGTGTTCCATGACCAGAACATACAATAGTGGGGAAAGGGGACAGCCCTGCCTCGTGCCATTATGTATCTTGAAAGTGTCCGAAAGGGAGCCATTGATCTTAACCTTAGCGGAAGGGTTTTGGTACAGAGCGAGAATTTTCCCTGTAAATTTGGGGCCAAGTCCTATGTGTTCCAGCGTAGAGGACAGTGAGTCCCATGAGATCCTGTCAAACGCTTTTTCAGCGTCGAGAGACAGGACCATCATGGGGCCCCCCTGCTGTCGGGCATACTGGATAATATCTAGGGTCTTGAGGGTGTTATCCCGGGCCTCTCGTCCCGGAACAAAGCCCACCTGGTCCGGGTGAATCAGGGTAGGAAGATACGGATTCAAACGGTTTGCTAACAATTTAGAGTATATTTTAAGGTCAACATTTAAAAGAGAGATGGGCCTATAACTCCCGCAAACCTGAGGGTCTTTCCCTGCTTTAGGAAGAACTGAAATATGGGCCAACGTAGAACCCTCGGGAAAAGGGGAGGAGGCCGAGACACTATTAAAAGTCCTAAGCATAAATGAGGAGAGGGAAGGCAGGAGGGTTTTAAAAAACGCATTTGTGAAGCCGTCAGGCCCAGGGCTCTTTCCATTCGGGAGATCCTTAACAACAGCCTCCAACTCCGCCTCAGAGAAAGGCTCCTCCAAGACTTGGATGACTTCAGATGGGAGCGCCTGAAAAGGAGAAGGAGGCTTAATCTGAGATTGGGATGAAGAGGGATGGGTAGCAGGGAGATTATATAGTTTAGAGTAAAAGAAGCTAAACTCAGCCGCTATCTCCTCAGTAGTATGTGCAATCCGACCCGAGTGCCGTTTTATACTAGGTATAAAAGACTGCGCCAGTCTCTCCCTGGTGGCCCTGGCCAGAAGACGTCCACTTTTATTTCCATATTCATAGAATTTGCTCCGGCAGAGCTGAAGAAACTTGCCCCAAGAGGCGTCGAGCAAACGACTAACTTCAAGCCGAGCCACCAGGAGATCCTGCAGCACACTCTTAGAGAGAGCTTGTTTATGTTGGACCTCCAACACCGCCACCTTCTGAAGGGCTTTCACCATGGCAGCCGAACGGGCCTTCTTAAGACGGCTGCCGTGTTTAATCAGAATGCCTCGTATGACGCATTTGAGGGCTTCCCATTGGAAAATAAGTTTGGTTGAGTCATGATCATGATCCACCAGGAAATGTTCGATGGTCTGTTTCAAATCCGCCAGACATACCGTGTCCAGTAACAGAGACTCATTCAACCTCCAGATCCGTGCTTTAGAAGCCATATTAGGGAGGTAGAGAGAGATGGACACTGGCGCGTGATCCGACCATACAACACTTCCTATGGAAGAGGATCTCAACCAGGGGAGAGCGTGGTGTTGGAGCATGACAATCAATGCAACTAAATGAGTCGTGTGGCGTACAGTAAAATGTATAATCTCTATCAGATGGCTGTTGCAGCCGCCAACCATCCACTAATTGGAATTGCAAAAAAGCTCTTTTGACCTTCTTAATCGCTGAGTAAGAAGCAGAAGAGCGTCCTGTGGAGTTGTCCAAGGTTGGATCAAGTGTAAGATTGAAATCACCGCAGAACAGGACAGTACCCTGTGCGCAGGTATGCAATTTCTCAAGGACCTCCAAAAGAAAAGATACCTGACCCTGGTTAGGAGCATAAATATTCACAATCGTAAACCTATGTCCATTAACGGTAAGTATTAAAATTTAGGTACTTCGCCTCATCATCTACTATACACTGTACCATCTGATGTGACAAAGATTTATGAATGGCAATGGCTACACCCCTACTTTTGGAATGCGGAAAATTAGCAAAGTACCATTGCGTAAAATATTTGTTTCTTATCACCGGGGCATTAGAAGATTTGAAATGTGTTTCTTGAAAACAAGCTATCTGCGTTTTCTGACGATGTAAATGATATAGGATTTGGGCCCATTTATTAGGCGCATTAAGACCCTTTGCGTTATAAGAAACTATATTAAGATCCCCCATTTAAGAGAACGGGAGACCCGCCAATGAGATGCGCACCGCTCCAGGCCCCCCCGGACAGGGGAAGAGAGAAAAAAAAAGGGGGGAAGGGAGGGGACAAACAATACACAGCAAGTACAAAGCAAATAACACAAAAAGCAGGAGGGAAAAGTCCCCCCACATCATAAACTATTGGAAATCCTAAAGGAAGACCAGGGCAGCCACCAAACCAAATAGCGGTCTGGAGGAGAGCCCAACCCTATGTAGGGAACGTGTAAGACAGGCAAGCTCCAGGGCAGCCGTGTACCTCCAAATTGAATAAGAGCAACTGAACCGGATATCATAAAACCTTATATCTTATGGGAAAACCATGAGGAGAGAAAAAGGTGATCCACAGCATAACCAGGGGAGTGGGCTCACCAGTCGCCCTTTCGTAAGAGACCTCAAAAAAGAGAGGAAAAAGAGAAAAGAAAAAAGTTCCGATGACAAGAGAAGTATCAATGTCCTTCAAGGCACAACACGTGTGGCATCAGACGGGGTACCACCCGAAATCAGGTAAGTCTGTAGCTTACGAGGCCGATGGGTTCGGGCTCTATGCGGAAGAGGCTTCCCCGTGTCAGTGCGGGGGGTCGGCAAAAGGTCCGAGTCATCCTGCGGTCTGTTCCCCGGAGGAGCCAGGGAAGGCCACTCCGGCAGCGAGATATCAGAAATTTGTAAGTCCCTCAGGAACGCAGGCACATCCTCGGGAGAGCGCAGCGTGAAAGATTTCCCGCCCTGCCGGGCGATGAGGGCAAATGGGAACCCCCAGCGGTATGGAATTTCTCTTTCCCGTAGCACAGCAAGGATAGGTTTGAGCATTGCTCGCTGAGCTAGAGTGTGTCGGGAGATATCTGGGAAGATCTGTATCGGATGATCTTTAAATGACAGGGCTCTATGTGTTCTGGACCGCCGTAGAATCTCCTCTTTGAGCACAAAAAAATGAATACGACAAATAATGTCCCTTGGGTGTTGAGGGTCGTTGCTGGGTGGGCGCAGCGCTCTATGCACCCTGTCCATTTCAATGAAAGTATTCGGGTCACGTTCTAGGATGCTATTGAAAATGCTGGAAACTGAAGAGTACAGCTCGGCCGTCGGTATCGACTCTGGCAGACCTCTAATCCTAAGGTTATTCCTGCGGCCTCTATTCTCAACATCATCTAGGTGCTGCTGGATGGCAAATAGCTGAGAAGAATGCTGCTGGACTACACCTTGGAGAGCAGCCAAAGAAGTAGAAGAAGAATCCTGGACTTGCTGCAGAGAGTGCACTCTAGTAGATAATGATGAGAGATCTGTGCAAAATTGGGCAAATTCCATCCGGAACCCACCCAGCAACCGTGTAGACATTGATGAAAGGTCTTGTCGTGTGGGGAAAGGTCTTGTAGAGAAGCCGAAGGTCTGCTAAGGTGATGGTTTATCCGGCCCCTGGGAGTGGTGACCAGCTCAGCAGAAGCCCCGCAGGAGAGTCACTGCTATCTCCAGAAAAAACAAGCCAGCGGTGATGGGGAGTGCCGTGTGTGAGACCCTTGAAGTGAATGAAAACATGCGGCGGGCCACTGCGAGGAGTGGAGGCAGAGGAGAAGGATCCCGTTTTCTCGGCATAGGATTGGGCAGGCGAGCAGCCCGCCGGGGCCCCAACATCGGGGCCAGAGGAGAACCGCGGCCCGCCTGTTGCCTGGTGGGGTATGTGCGGTGGATAGTCTCCCCATGAGGAGCCGGTAGACCAGGCGGGGGACCCTAGACCCCGCTCCAAGGGAGGACAAGGCGCTACGCTTGTTAAATCATCCGCTGCAGGCAGAGCCCAGGTCTCTGTGGGCGAGGAGGGTCTGTGGCTAGGAGGAGGTGCACCTCGATTGCCAGGTAGTATTGGAAGCCTCCTATGAGTGGGCTCTTTGCAGGCCTGTGGTGAGTGCTGGGAGCTGGACGGCACCTGTGGCAGACTGAGTGCATGGGCCAACAATGTCCTTGGAGCCCTGTGAGGGTGATGTCAGAGGAGGATCCCCCAGATTTGCAGCAGAGTCCCTGCACTTCCCAGTTTGTGGGGTTATAGATGCAGGCTCCCCTGAAAGGAAAGCTGGGTAAGGGGAACCAGGCTCGGCTAGTCCTATAGGGGCCGCCAGGGGAGAGTGAGGAGGGGTCCCAGGTGTAGCGGGGTGAGTACCTGCCGGGATCGTGGGTCCACATCCTCCTGCTGCGGCACTGGGCTCCTGCCCGACGTGATGAGCTGGCGCCGGATCAGCTGGCAGCAGGACTGAAGCTCGGGCTCCACGTGACGGCGGCTCGTGCTCCGTCAATCCGCATCTCGTCGGTGCGCGGCCCGCATCCTCTGAGGGAGAGGACGGATGCGCTCGCGGCAGCGCCGCAGGTCCCGATGTCCGGGCTCTGGCGGAGGCGGGAGGGGATCCCCTTGGTGCCGGCCCCGCAGGTGAGTCAGGGCCTCCGAGACACTCAGCGCCGCCGGAGTCGCTCCCCACCGGCCCGCGGGTAACAGCGGCGCCGGGCATATTCACAGCTGCCTGCCTGCCTTGGATGGGGATGACAGGCTCCGCTTCTCCTCTCCTGCGTCCAGAACGGGTGGATGGCAGGGCTTGCAGGGGTGCCGGCGTTAGGCCCGACCTCGCGGTCTGGCGGCCATCTTGGGCGGTAGCTGTGGCAGCGTCTTCTGCCTCCATTAAGGCGCTGTATTTGCCAAAATACTGGCTGATGTCCCTCTGGGAGACGTGCAGGATCAGGCCAGGGGAGCCTTCTTATTTTTTTTGATGATTTCCCCATAGACAACGGGCTGATGGATCCGGATAATGCAAAGGGCTTCAGAGGAGCTCACAGAACTGCTTCCTCACTCAGCCATGTCAGGACACGCCCCCCCGTGTCTCTTGATTTTAACGTGTGTTGGAGGGTGCCAAGGTTGGATGGACAGATTAGGGTCTAGCCATCCTTTGAATCTGAAGTTTTATCTACTTCAATGTAAAAAGTCCCACTCGAAGATAACCTGGTACCCGGCCCTACATAAACAAGTCCTAATGGTTTATGACCACAATTAATGATGCTTGAATAAACCAACTTGTAGACAGTGGAATACACATAATCGATTTGTAGTTATTGGGATATACATAACAATTCGTAGTCACTGGAATAAGCGATACATAACACACTTTCCTATTACATAAACATATTTGAGAAAGTGTTCTGTTACTTCATACTGTTCTCTGGAGGTGACAGGTCTTCTTTAAGCACCAGGGGACAATGACGCTCAGAATATTTGTAATGGATACATGTATTTACATCCTAAGTTGTGATGTGATTTTGTATTGCACTGTTGAGAAATATGTTACCGTGTTACAATTGTGTTAATATGTAAAGGGGTTGCCCAATTTTGTAACTTTTTTTTTTCTTTTTAAGGTGCTTTTCCATAGAGGGAGTTCTGCTCTGTGCTTGATGTTCCAGCACTGTTGCCATTGCGGCGGGCTCCACCAGTGTCTGTTTACATTGAGGTGCTGCAAATTATACATGACCACTGCAAACAATCAATGGTTTCAACAGTCACATAATATTCTCTTATCAACACTCAGAAGTAAATGGCTTTTTTTAATATGGACAAGCATTAAAAAAAATAAAAATAAAAACAACGCCTTTAAAAAGGACCCGTGACATCTCCTGTCTGTTTTAGTAAATCCCTGTGAAATAACAATTCTGGAGCCTCTTCTCTTATAGCTCTGTGCTGTTCCTCTCTTTTTCCTCCTAGAAATGTTTTTCCGAATCAATCAGATGGGTGTTACCATTCACAGTTTTCAAAGGGGTGTGTCCCTGCATACACTGACAGCACTGATTGGACGATGTCAGACTGTGCAGGGACATACCTACAGTCATGGCCAAAAGTTTTGAGAATGACACAAATATTATTTTTTCACATGATCTGTTGCCCTCTGGTTTTTATGTGTGTTTGTCAGATGTTTTTATCACATACAGAAATACAAGTGCAATCATATTATGATTAACAAAAGCTTTTATTGACAGAATGAGTTAATGCAGCAAGTCAATATTTGCAGTGTTGACCCTTCTTCTTCAGGACCTCTGCAATTCTCCCTGGGATGCTCTCAATCAAAATTCTGGACCAAATCCCGACTGATAGCAGTCCATTCTTGCACAATCAATGCTTGCATTTTGTCACAATTTGTTGGTTTTTGTTTGTCCACCTGTCTCTTGATGATTGACCACAAGTTCTCAATGGGATTAAGATTGGGGAGTTTCCAGGCCATGGACCCAAAATCTCTATGTTTTGTTCCCTGAGCCATTTAGTTATCACCTTTGCTTTATGGCAAGGTGCTCCATCATGCTGGAAAAGGCATTGTTGATCACCAAACTGCTCTTGGACGGTTGGGAGAAGTTGCTCTTGGAGGACCTTGTGGTACCATTCTTTATTCATGGATGTGTTTTAGGCAAGACTGTTAGAGAGCTGATTCCCTTGGCTGAGAAGCAACCCCCACATGAATGGTTTCTGGATGCTTTACAGTTTGGCATGAGACAAGACTGGTGGTATCGCTCACCTTGTCTTCTCCGAACAAGCTGTTTTCCAGATGTTCCAAACATTCGGAAAGGGGATTTATCAGAGAAAATGACTTTACCCCAGTCCTCAGCAGTCCACTCCCTGTACCTTTGGCAGAATATCAGTCTGTCCCTGATGTTTTTTCTGGAGAGAAGTGGCTTCTTTGCTGCCCTCCTTGACACCAGGCCTTGCTCCATGAGTCTCTGCCTCACAGTGCATGCAGATGCACTCACACCTGCCTGCTGCCATTCCTGAGCAAGCTCTGCACTGCTGGTAGCCCGATTCCGAAGCTGAAACACTTTTAAGAGACGGTCATGGCGCTTGCTGGTCTTTCTTGGGCGCCTTGGAGCCTTTTTGGCAACATTGGAACCTCTCTCCTTGAATTCCTTGATGATTCGATAGATTGTTGACTGAAGTGCAATCTTTCTAGCTGCGATACTCTTCCCTGTTAGGCCAGTTTTGTGCAGTGCAATGATGACTGCACGTGTTTCTTTAGATATAACCATGGTTAACAGAAGAGAAACAATGATGCCAAGCACCAGCTCCTTTTAAAGTGTCCAGTGGTGTGATTCTTACTTAATCATGACAGATTGATCTCCAGCCCTGTCCTCATCAACACCCACACCTGTGTTAATGGAGCAAACACTGACACGCTGTTAGCTGGTCCTTTTACGGCAGGCCTGCAATGAAGTTGAAATGTGTTTTGGGGGAAACAGTTCATTTTCTCGGCAACTATTGACTGTGCAATTAAGTGCTGTGAAGCGGATCACTCTTTATAACATTCTGGAGTATATGCAAATTGCCATTATAAAACCTGATGCAGTAGACTTTGTAAAAATTATCATTTGTATCATTCTCAAAACTTTTGGCCATGACTGTACAATTGGAAACACCCACCTGACAGATTCATCCAAAGTGGCCACAGGTCCTCTTTAAGACTGTAATTCATTGCTTATGTCATTGTTTTTAGACTCTGTGCCACCTCTGGTTTGTAGAATAGGCACTGATGAGACATTGTTGGTGTGTCCAGGACTGCCATCCTGCAGGAGGAGAGGTTGCCATTCAGAATTATGTACCCTATAAACACATACCTCAAAGATTATCCTGTCTGTAAGAAACTATTTTCTATTTTGCATCAAAAGTATCTGACACATTTCCTAAAAAAGACCATCCCTACTACGTAGCGGTCTCTGGTTTGGTCATTTATATCTTTACTTTACCACTTTTTGCCATTCAATAATATTTCCATCAGGGAACAACCACAATATGGGAGGAGTACTGCTGAAAGTGATAGTGACAAATTGATAATCAGATGATGTATCCTAGCGCTACAAATATTTTTTCTAGACACATAAGTGATAGGTTTGTAAATGTACAGGTACTATGTATGTAAAGTGAACCCTCAAGTTACAATGGCGTCAGAATGCAATATTTTCAACAAACTATGGGCATGTCCCCAAGGCACGGGTTTGCAGACGGTTTTTCAGAAAGTTTGCGGTTTTGCAGACCGTCTGAAAAACCGTCGGCAAACTAACACACCGGGCAGCTATGGAAAACCCGTGCAGCAGTCCCCACGGCACAGGTTTTCTGCCCGCCGGTTTTTCAAACTGCTGGCCGGCCGAAAAACATTGTGCTTGCACGTTTTTCCATCCGGTTTTCGAACAGAATATGAACATGTCAATGAGGAGGGCTTTTCTCCGCTCATCGTGGAGAAAAAACGTTTCCCTCGTGGCCGTGGGGACGGCACACAAACCGGACAGATAAACCGACCAGTATTTGTCCTCTGCTGTGTAAACGGGCCCTATGGTCTTTCCTGGTTTCAAGTTACAATGTCCAGACATGGATTCCACCATGAACATTTTACTTGCAAAACACCTGTTTTAGTGAAGTACATGCAGTAATTTGTGGTCTAGTAGCGCCCCTCTATAATACAGTGCGGTACTACATGTTCTTTACTGTTCTTTACAGGTACCCGGATGAGCGGCTCTGTTGGGCATCAGGTGAGGGTGGCACCAATTTGTTTTTCTTCCGGTACATTGTGTATGAACATTGACCCGAAGAGACTCCTATCCTCATCATAGAACATGATTTTGAGCTTCCAGCAGCTCTTTCTGACTGTTCTATGTAAGAACTTGCTTGATCTGTATTACTTAATTACGTCACTTTCTTTAACCTTCATTTTGCATTATGTTGTGTGACAATTAAGGGCTTGGGAACCAATGATTAGTTTTCCGTAGTTATGTTTTCAACATACAGTGGCTGTCCTGGAACCAAATACTATTGTATGTTGAGGGACCACTGCACTATCAATAAAATAAAACTTCTCAATGATCTTTTTTTGGATTAAAATAAAATGGGTTGTTCTTATAACGTGTGAACATGTTGGGGTCTGAACGAAGCAAATCGGAATTTCTATGCCCACATGTCTAAAAGCAAAAGTAAGCAGTCGTTTTGTTCTGTAAATATGTTCATTCTTTGGTTGGAAAACTCGTAGAAATTTACTATTAATGTCAATGGGGGACATCTAAAAACTTTAGGTAAAACAAGCCCCAAACATTTGCAAAGGGTTTTTTAACATGGATCCACGTCCAAAACTACATAGAAATAAATGGAACTCATTTCTGACTGTAAACCACATGTAAAATAGTTATTATAAATCACGTCGTCCAACAAGTAGATTTTACTCATGATGTGGATGTACTATAATAGTATACATGAGATAGGTTTTCTTTTTTAACTGTATTTATGAAATAGATTTTCAAAGTAAAGTCATACACAGAGAGTGAAAATAACTTTATATATTATACATATTTATATACATAAAACATACATAGTCTATGTCAATAGCTTTACCACGATATGAGCTTTCTACTTCTCAAAAAGTGGTTTTGTTCTGGGACTTACATCTTAATAAAAAAAAGAGAATTTAAAAGAAGCTTCACCATAAAAAGCGTACTTTACCATTTGAGGATCATCCTTCGGAAGCTGGAATAAAACAGTCTCTTAAGAATATGGCCATCCTTAAAAGCTGGGTCACTCTTAGGCAACATAAGTGCAAAACATTAGATTGCAAATGACTGCACAGATTAAGAATGTAGGAATGGGAGTGTATGCCTACGGACATTGGTCAAGAATACACCATATGTTCCGGTGAGATTGGTGACATATGTATCTACTGTGGAGTTACAATGCAGAATTCCATGTTTTATACAGGAAATATATCATCACATAGCACATCATGTACACAAAAGCTGGAACATGAATGAAATGTGACCTTTAATGCAGCGTTCAAGGCTTCAGGAAAGTTCTTTAGTAAATCCCATACACTTGGAAAAGGATTTTTATTTGCGTGTGTAGGGAACTGCATACAGTTAAGTGCTCCTTCATATTGTACTAGGGGGACAAAGGACGATCATTGGTTTTAATGGGTTCTAGTCCAAGAAGAGATAACATAACTACATTTTTGTAAGCTTTGGCTAGTAATATAATATATTTTTTAAAATGAAGCTTATAAAGTAAAATTCCCTTTAACGTTTCCAAACAATTTGTAGCAGCTGCTCAGTGGTCAGTGATGCACAAGGCACACTGTGAGTGTTCTCGTTAAGGTTTGCTTTAACATACAGTACTAAGTGATACAACTACAACTCGTACCTTTCACTGCATAGTAAGAATTTCTTCTTTTGTAGGACTATATACAGCCACAATTACTCTTAGTGCAAAATAACAATTCTAGATTGTACAAATGTCGGCACATATGCCGAGGGCTCCCGTACGTCGTTTGTTCAGTACCTTTTGTAATACAGTCAGTCTTACATTTTAGGCCTCCAACCATTAATAAATTGCATTATTTTTTTAACCTGGAGTTTGCTTAACTTAAAGTCCTCGGAAAGCATCTCCTCTGTAAGCTGAACAAGTAAATTGCCATCAATCTTTTCCGAGACAAAGAAGGAGACGACATCTTCCGATAGCCCAATGAATCGAAGAGATTTCGAGACTTCTTCAACAGACAATCCTGAGAGGTCAGACGGTGGCTGCCATGGAGAGCCGTCTCCGCATGACCTTGGTGCTAGCTGCATGTGTAGAGGAGAAGAGAATGGGTAGGAAATGGAGAAAATGTCCTGCATGCCCTTTTTAGCCAAAAAATGCTCTTCTGTGATATCTGGAGAGCAAGTCTGGGACCCTTCTTCTGCTCCATCAATTTTCATAGAAAGGGACAGGGGTTCGAGGACTGGGTTTACCTCACTTGTCTTGGGTGCCCGTGGGGGTAATGCAGGACAGGACATACTTTGTTTTGTGCTGCTATCCGGAATAATTTTCTCTGATGAGGTTTCCTGTGAATAGCTGGCAGACTTTGGACAGCCTGCAGCAATGTCAGTAAATTCACTTGGTATGCTCTGTGTACACCCACTTAAAGAGTCAACCCCACTAAAGTCAAATGGTGCTGGAAAATTTCTCTTTGGTGTGGCTGGTGTCTTTTGCCGAGGATAGCTGTAATAACTGCGGCACTGATCCAAAAGCAGGTCATTCGTGTTCATACCTTCAGCCCCACCACAGTAACGGTTTGGCCATGATAGTCGAGATGGAAGGATTTCAGAAGCTGCAATTCCACAAGGCAACTTGCTCTCAAGATCGCTTGACTCATTTTTGATCCAGTTACAGGGATAGCAGGAAACCTGGGTATTGTCTGAAGAGCTTGAAACATCATTCTCTGCAACACCACTGGAAAAATACAAAGGAAGATTAGATTCCAGAAGTAGAATAGATTCTAAGACTCTTCTCACTGACGTTAAACCACTGAACATAATTTTAGACTACGCCACCATGTCATAAGAGGGCAGCATGGAGCCTTAGTGGTTAGTACTGGGAAGACGGGCAACATGCACATCGAGTTTGTATAAAATTCAAAGTTAGAAATAGACAAAGAACATGTAGGTAATTTCCTTCAATTGTGATGCACTAAGCTTCTAGGTTCGCCCTGTTTTTACCATGGGTTTCTTTATGGCTTTCCAACTTGTCCCCACACTTCACACAGAGAGACTAATGTGAGTGACGACCATCTCTGTACAATACTGGAATATGTTCTTGCTATATAACTGAATGAAGATAAATCACACAGTGCTATTTAGTTGCACCAAACTTCTAGACTTAACAGCTTCTCTTCCCCATGTTTCAAACATTTAAAATGATCTTTAAGACGTGGGTCATTTTTAATGGTCCAAGTCACCAAGTGTTGTATTTTAGCACCTGAAGCTTAAAGAAATCTTCTGTATATGCCAGATGGTATATGTTTAGCATGCATGATGCATGTTGAAGCGAGTGATAGGGCTCTGATCACTCACAGCTCCTGTTCACTTATAATCAGTCACAGTAAGACACTCACAACTGGCTCATCCCTATAACTCTTGCTAGCCTTAAGTCTTCACTTCTAAAATCCCATCCAAGAGCCAAACTTGAACCAAACTGCAACATCCTCCTCTGCAGCCTCCCGTCCAGCACTCTTGCTCCCCTTCAAACCATCCTCAACTCTGCTGCGCGTCTTATTCACCTCTCTCCTCGTCTGCCTCTCCCTTCTGCCAATCTCTTCACTGGCTACCCATTGCCCAGTGCATTCATTTCAAGTTACTAACCATGACCTACAAGGCTCTCCGTAGCCTCTCTCCTCCATATATCTCTGCCTTAATCTCCAGATATCTCCCCTTATGCAACCTCCACTCCTCACAGGACCTTCTCTTCTCCTCTCGTCAGCTCCTCACACAACAGTCTCCAAAATTTGTCTCGTGCTTCCCCAATACTTTCACTAGCCTCAAATGCAACCTGAAAACCCATTTCTTCAGGATTGCCTATAACCTACAATAACCCCGCTGTCACTACACCCTCCACAAACATGTCTGCCCCTCACCTTCTGTCTCCTTCCCCCTTCCTTGTAGATTGTAAGCCTTCGTGGGCAGGGTTCTCTTTCCCTCTTTACCTGTTGTTAGTTACATATTGTCACCATTGTACTTGTTTGACTTATGTAATGTATGTAACCCCCTTGAATGTACAATGCCCTGGAATCAATGGCGCTCTAAAATAAAATAATAATAATAACCAGAGGGGGGTTACATATCTGATCTAGTGAATTAGGCTGCTCTTGAAATCTTAGCCTGAGCAGTAACAGTAAGATATGCAATTCCCTTATCATAGACAGCAGTTCTCTCTGGGGTATTCCACCGTGGCACTAATATAATAAAGAACCAGGAGTAAAATATGAATAATAACTCAGCAGAAGGAAGTAAAGTGCTATTATGCTTAATGTCTTTAGCTCCGAATACTTGGAAGACAAATCAAGATCCCACTGGCATTTGCTGACCACACTCATTTGTCTAGATGATATTAGTGGCCAGAGTATTTTATTTACCCTAAGATAAAATCATTAATAATTTACTAAGACTTAAAGCTACATTTACAGTTCTAAATAATCTGTCCAAACAAATACAGTTTGTAACCATATGAGCAATGAAAGACTCGTACTCGACTTTAATCTATTCCTGCCACTCCAATGGCCAAATAACTCCAACAACTGATAGACTCCAAGGTCAGATCCATGAATAACATATCCAGGAATTTAACCACCAGGCCATTTACCCCCCTTCCTGACCACGCACATTTTAATTTTAATTTTTTTTAAGTACTGTGAAAGTTTCAAGTGCCCTCTTAGACCAATTTTTTTTCACTTTTTTTGTTATATAGTTGTAGCAAAGCTGAACTTGATAATTAATGCATTATGTTAATGTGGCGTAGAATGTTATATTAGCTGTCTGAATGGTTTGCAATGGATTTTGTGGTGATCTAAGAACAGATAATATGGTGCAGTAAGAGATCACTGTCAAGATAAAGGGGTTGTCTCACTTCCGACTATAATGGCATATCCATAGGTTTCGGGGCTTGTTTAGGAGGTGGGTGCATCAGACAATGATGGCATATCATTACGATATGCTGTCATTGTCTTAAGTGACAATGTAACTTTGCTACATCTGTAAATATGGCATGACATAAATGGAGTTTTTACATTAAAGATTTTTTATATAAAAAAATATCCAGAAAAACAAAAATAATTATTTTCAGGTTTTTTTTAAATAGGAGTCAGAGTCGTTATAAAATGGGCTGACTCCAAACATATAATTAGTTGGTACAGTTCAATGCGGTGCCAAGAGCAAGAGGAATTGGGTCCGGCCAGTGCTGCTGCTCCCATATCTTCAGCCTCAACACATGAGGAGTGTAATTGACGACATGGAGCAGGCAAAGTGCTGCCCCAGGGGAAAAGATGCTTGAATCTGATCGAGAGCTCAGAAGGATTCAGGCAGTGTTGAAAGCCAAAAGGTGGATTTAAGAAATACTAACAAAATAATAAAAATTAACATTTTGATTTTTAGGAGCAAAACAGTAACAATGCAGTTACATGACAAGAATCGGCAGAACTAAGTAGATGCTAAACACTTGCAAGTCAAATTTATGTATAATATAGATAAGATGATTGTCTATAAAATGGCGATAGCCTCATGTATAAAGCTGTAGTGGATGGTAAGATATGGAGCCTGAAAGTCACAAGTTCAAAATATTGTTACCATTTTGCTTGTCAGTGTATGTTCTACCTAAATAGCTTGATTATTGTATCATGAAGTGATAAAAAGACTGCTGTTACCATTTTAATACAGTAAAGTGATCACTTAAACATGCGCCATGTATGAGGGAAGTTAGGAGTTGGGAGTCGGAGGTTTGGGAAATTGAGGAGTCGGAGCTTTGGCTTGCCAACTCCACAGCCCTGTGAGTTACATTGACATAGTAGATGAATGATATTTCTAGTGTCATCGTATTTGTTAAAGGGACTGTGTCATCAAAAATGATTATTTAACGTTTTTATGTTTAACACTTTTTTTTAATAAATTTTTGTTTGTTTTTTTATTTTCCATATCACTTTCAATATTTTTAAAAAATTCTTAAGTCCTGCAGTTTTCAATTTGGCCACTACACCTAATAGTCTGATGCTTCCTGTTCTGTAGAGAAAGATTTTCCGTATTCTGTTCGTTATCAACACAAGCAAGAACAAACTGAAAGGAGACACCAATGTGTATAGATTACCCAGGATTCATCAGTCACAATAGGAGATGTCACAGTTCACCCTCTCCCCCTCCCTGCTCACTGACTTCTTCCCAGGTCATAGCGCATGCCTAGAAAGCTCTCCTATAGAAGTCAATGAGACGGAGTCAGCTCACAGGCTCCTATGTGCATTAACCTGCTTTAAAGTATCTCTCTGACTGCTGTTAAAGCAGTGCAGGCATGAATGCTGTCTCCACAATCATATATAGACGACTGAATTGTGAAATCTACTATCAGAAAATAAAAACGGCTAAGGAGAAAAAAATATGGATCAGTATCTTGATTTAATAAGTTAAAAAAATTAGCAGCAGATTCCCTTTAAGTGCAGACCTACAATAAGCAACCCTCCTCACATAACTTCTAGAGATTTAATTTTCAAGTTGCTATGGGAATTTTTTTCTTTGTTCTGGTGACCTAATAAAATGAATTAAATTTTTGCCTGCAGCCAAACACTGCTCTTAGTCCTTATCATGTTGCTTGACTAATGTTACATCTAATGTAAGTGTAGTGACTTGAGAGCGGCTAGAAGTCACCTCCAGTCGCTCGCTTTTGCTGAGTTTTGCAGGATAATGCCGCTCTCAGCAGTTACAGTGTTTATGGAGACAGGCAGTACTTACATGCTGTGCAGCCCTGAGGAATAGTAGGAAAGCGTAGGACTGGGAGAGCGGGTTTGCTGCCGTGCTATTTTTCCTGTTGGCGGAGGAACAGATGGGGTGGGGGACGATGGTTTGGAACTGCGAGGAGGCACAGGTGGAGCATTCAAGAGTCTGCATTCTTCTTTTACCTAAAATGGAGGAAAGGGTTTATTTTATTAGTAATTCATCCAAGCTGGGGGTATACAAACAATATAACCTCTATCTTACTTGGACTATGTTCACACTGCAAAGCATGTCCTACCTGGTTATTTTTTGTTTATAAAAGAATCAAAACTGATAAAAGAAATGAATACAAAAATAGATCAGCCAATATCTGTCATTAGGATTTTTTATAGAAGGGACATGAAGGTCCAAGGAACATACAGGAAAAGGTGACATGCTGCATCCTGTATACTTCATTGTGAGAGGAGGCTCACATGGCGCATTATTTACACCACGTTTGTTGCGCTGTTGAAATTATATGCTTGCAAGCGCGTAATTTCAAAGCGAAAACCACATGCAATGGGCCGAAATTTTTGCCTTCTATACTTTACTCTTTTGACGCACGTATACACCTGAAAGCATCGACAGGTCAATTCTTTTCAGGCGCGCGTAAAAATACAAAAGTAAAATACGCATCGTGTGAAATACGGCACGTATCTTACATTGCAGTTTATAAGAAGTGTATTGTACATTGTTCTGGGCATATTTCTATGCGAAATCCGGCCAAAAATATGTAACAAAATACGTTACAACTGAAAACCAATGACATCTCTTGTAAAGGTAGGCTCACACGGCTGATTTGCAGGCAGAATCCATGCTAGTTAAGCGCAGATTTTGGACATGGATTTCACAGGGAGATTTTCAGCTACCATATTCTATGTGAGGATTCAGCACTGAATCTGCCTCAAGAATTGACATGTCAATTCTCTAAAGTCGATCAGCGACAGGGAAAATCAGCACTGTATGCACTATGAGCCAGATTTTCCATTGGAAACAATGAGGCGGATTGCAGTCAGATTTGGTCGCAGATTCGGCACTGAATCTGCATCAGAATTAATGTCCAAATCAACCTTTCGACATTTATTGCATTTTTTTTTTTTTAAGAAACAACAAAATACTGAAATGTGCGAACAGGGACCTAATACGAATTTCTTTTTTGTAAAAATGTAATCCATTTCTATGTCTTCTGTCACATAATCAGGCTTTTAATGTACAATGGCTGTAGGATACAACACTTTCACCATCCAATGGTCTGTCCTGGGATATAACGTGATATAGCTGGGATGTAACTTGAAGCCACACTCACCATACAATGTCCCAGACACTGCTTCTCTGCGGCTCATGTGATTAACTGGAGGATCTAACCAATTATCATGAACAATTTACTTGTAAAACCTCTGTATTATTCAAAAGAGAAAATGAGATTTTGTCCAACATCCAATGAGAAAACTAGAAATAAATAAAATCACATTTTAATGACTACAATTTAAATGAGAACTACTGTCTATGCTTATAGCCTCATGTCCACCTGATGTGTTTCAAGCCTCTGGGTCTCTTAGTCATACTACTGTTGCAGTACATGCAGTGATTGGCGGTCTATAGCACCTCTCTACAGTACAGTGCGGTACTAAATGTTCTGTACTGCTCTTATATGTGCCAGGATAGTGCGGCCCCATTTTTTTTTTTTTTATACATCGTGTATAAAGTGCATGACCCAAAGAAGCTCCTGTCCTCAAAACAAAGTGACTTCCAGCAGCTCTTTCTAATGTTATATGTGAGGACTTGCTTTATCTTGTATCTTCTGCAGATTATTATCACCTACGTCACCCACTGCCTGGGACATGTTATATGTGGGTGTCTAGGCATGTTTCTTACATTTTGTGGTGACTTTCACACATGCCATTAGGGTGAGTGGTATTCTTAGATGCCAATAGACCCCCACTGCCATGATTTTGGAAGTAAAAGACCCTCCCCTAATTTCACCTTAAGGGCTTGTTCACACGGAGTATACACTCCGTGTTACAAGCGCTTTAGAGATCCGTCTTGGGGTCCGCACTGTCAGTCCCCAAGACGGATCTAAACAATTAGCAGCGAGATTATCACTGCTGTCTATGCCGAACACGGAGCGGCGTTCACATGCAATTCTTTTCAGGACGGAGCGCAGCTGCGCTATTGAAACACACAGCGGCGATCCCTCATGTGAACGCCGCTCTGTGTTCAGCACAGTGAGCAGTGATAATCTCACTGCTAATTGTTAGATCCGTCTTGGGGACCGACAGTGCGGACCCCAAGACGGATCCCTAAAGCGCTTGTAACACGGAGTGTATACTCCATGTGAACAAGCCCTAATAGTGGATAAAACATAAATAAAACAAAGGTTCCCCATATGAAGCCATCGTCCAGGCAAAACGTGCATGGGGTGCGAGCTTGTGGGCGTGTCCAGGTTGTTTCAAAAATGATTTGTAGTTTTGGTATTACTTGGGCTGGGCTTTCTGCTGAATTAGTCAATTCTTGTTGTTTCTTTTGGAATCTATATAAGCAGCAACACCAGTCCTATATAGACATTCCTTTTTACTGCTGATAGCACTTGTTTATATTGTCTGATACACTCACCGGCTCTCTCGTTGGTCTGTCAAACATGGTTTTTTTTTTCATCTTTGTCTCATGTGTTATTTTTAGGGTATGTTCACACGGCGTGTTGGGTCAGTTTTTAGATGTGCACTTGGATCTGTATTTCCAACCCTAAACGGACCCAAACACGCATCTAAGGCTATGTTCACACGGCTTATTTGCGGGGCGTAATGTGGATGGGGGCGGAGCGGGGGGCCGGCACCTCGTCGGCCTATAGACTTTCGTTACCAGCAGCACGTATACGCCGCTAGTAATTCACGTCACTTATCTCCCCCCGCGGCATATTCGCCGAGCAGGGAGTGGAGATGTAATCCATAGTCCTCTATGAGATCTGTGGATTACCGTAATGACTGGGAAGTATTCCAGCCGTAATTTGCGCACTATGCCGCGAAATTACGGACTGAAATACGTCCCATTTTAAGCCGTGCGAACATAGCCTAACAATGTGCAGTGTGTGTATTTTATTTACTTGTTAGAAGGAAAAAAATTGGAAAATGAGGCGTTTAGCACCATGTGTTAAAAATGTTTCTATGATATAATTTGCATTTATAATGTCTTCTGACAGATGTGCAAATATTGTATTAGGCCGTGTTCACACGGCTTATTCCCGACGGATTTGTGAGCCGGATTGTGCTCACAAATCCGCCGTGAATAAGGGGCGGGACGGGGGCGGGGCCGGAGCGCGGCGAGGGCGCTGCTCCCCGGTCCCATAGACAATGCATTGTTTACGCGCGTCTGCGCCTTAAATAATGTTCATGTCACTTTCTCCCCCCGCGGCGGATTTGCCGAGCGGGGAGGAGCGACGGAATCCACTGTTCTCTATGAGAGCAGTGGATTACCGTAATGACTCAGACGGATTGGCGCCGTACTGCAGCGCAAATCTGGCGCGGAGTACGGCGCCAATCCGCGGCAAAATAAGCCGTGTGAACGAGGCCTTATTCTCTGCTTTTGGTGCTTAAAAAAATATTTTGAATAAAATGTGCAGTGTGACGCCCCGAAGTTCAGACGAGTGATCGCCGATGCGTGTTTACGTGCGTCTTTCTGATGCGTTTTTTGGATCCGTTCAAATAATTGTCATGTCAATTCTTGATCCCTTTGACGCAGCAGACGCCCTAATTAAAACCATTTAAAAGCATAGGGTGCGTGTCTGCTGCAGCCAAACATGCACCTGTGTGTTGGATGCGTTTTGGATGCGATTTACGCAGCGCTTTTGAATGCGTTTTTCGGATCCAAAACGAATCCAACACGCCGTGTGAACATACCCCTAGCTTTTATTTGGTTTGTCTGTCATTAACATTCTTCATATTTGTATTGTTACATTAATAAAGATGTATTTTTCCTGTTTATTTGTGCACGTTTTCCTCTAGCACTATGCCACTTGTCATTTTTTGTCTTTGGATAACTAAATTTTCATTTACACTAAATGGGTTGTCAAAGTTAATTCTTTAAAAGAAATGTATGTGGATGCTGCAGCAGTAAAATTAAATAAACTGATACGAACCTCTGTACTTGCCTTCTCCCCGTGTACTTCCTGCTCCTGCAGTCACAATGTCACCGCTGCAGCAGTCACGTCACCATTCAGAAGTGAAGGGTTCTAGATAGCGTCATCAGATAATGCATATGGCCACTACAGCAGGGACGTTTCAACCACCAGGACAAAGTAGTAAATGGAAGACCCAGGGAGCTGGCGCACAAGAGAAGTGCCAGGTTTCTTTTTAACTGCTACCCCAGTGGGAAATACAGCTATGGAATGAGAGGACCTTACCTCATAAAACTGGAGTATACTACCTTTTTTGTACTACCCTTATTGGGAGAATTTAATGGAGTGTTTTTTAAAGAAATTATAACAAATAAGGCAAATGCAATCCCTCTGAGAAAACTCAAAAGACGTCTGGCACCATCCAGATAAAAAAGATTTTTAAATTTCAAATCCATATTAAAAAGCAATACAAATGCAGGCAAAAAACCTTCTACAATCCACGCTTGCATGTTTTTGGCAGCAACACTGCTGTGAGCAAGGGCAATGTTTCTGCCCGAACCGCGTAAGTGTGGATTATAGCAGTTTTTTTTTTACCTGCATTTGTATTGTTTTTTAATATGGATTTGAAATAAAAGAAAGATTTTTTAATCTGGACGCTGCCGGACATCTTGAGTTTTCTCAGAGGAATTTCATTTGCATTTATGAAGCTGGTGGACCTTCCAGTGTCCGTTGCACGTCTGATACAAACAAGTTCCTTGGAAACCAGTGAATGAGGACTAAAGCCAGGGGTGCACCAAAAATCAATCTATCCATCTATATATAAATACCATATATACTCAAAAAATGTGCTGATAAATCCGACTTCGGCTTATATTCGAGTCACTGTCAGCGCTCGGGCGCTGCGATGGCCCAGGCGCCGGAAGGGACACTTTTGCTACATGCGACTCCTTAGGGAGCGCATATAGCAGCATCCCGAGTAAGCCGACAGTGTCCGGGCACTGCCGTGGCCCAGGCGCTGTCGGCCATTTCTTCACCTGTATGCGACTCCTCTGGGAGCGCATACAGGTGAAGATACCACTGTGGAGCAGAGAGCGAGCGCTCCCTGCACCGCAGTGGACTCCGGACGGCTGCGGACTTGCGGCTGTCCAGAGTATCGGGCACAGGTGGCGTGTGTCATCACGCTGCCTGCATGGCTTGATGACATCACACTGCCTGTGCCAGAAGACAGAGCGTCCGGGAGTCGGAGCAGTGAGGGAGTGAGGTAAGTGTTTGTATTTTTATTTATTTTTTTAAAACCCTGCCTATATGGGATATTTACGAGCCTATAACCTGCCTATAGGGACATATACCTGCCTATAACCTGCCTATGGGGACATATACCTGTCTATAACCTGCCTTTACCTGCCTATAGAGACATATACCTGCCTATAGGGACAAATACCTGCCTATAACCTGCCTATAGGGACATATGCCTGCCTATAACCTGCTTATAGGGACATATACCTGCCTATAACCTGCCTTTACCTGCCTATAGAGACATACCTGCCTATAGGGACATATACCTGTCTATAACCTGCTATAGGGACATATACCTGTCTATAACCTGCTATAGGGCATATACCTGCCTATAACCTGCCTATAACCTGCCTATAGAGACATATACCTGCCTATAGGGACATATACCTGTCTATAGGGACAAATACCTGTCTATAGGGGCATATACCTGCCTATAACCTGCCTATGGGAACATATGCCTGCCTATAACCTGCTTATGGGGGACATATACCTGCCAATAACCTGCCTATGGGGGACATATACCTGCCTATAACCTGCCTATGGGGGACATATACCTGCCTATAACCTGCCTATGGGGGACATTAAACTGCCTATGTAATTTTATTGGTATCCATTTTTATTTTTGAAATTTACCAGTAGCCGCTGCATTTTCCACCCTAGGCTTATACTCGAGTCAATACGTTTTCCCAGTTTTTTGTGGCAAAAGTAGGGGCCTTGTTTTATATTTGGGTCGACTTATACTCGAGTATATATGGTATTCTTTATATAATAAATAATATTTGTATAAAGTAGTTGTTTGTAGAGGTTATGACCTATTACATATTGTTTTTTTAACGGCTACTGCGACACCAGCATAAATTTATTTTAAAAAATGAACATAGAACACCTCTTTAGCATTTAACTGCGGTAATATTTACCATTATTGAAACACCTTCAGTAAAATCTACTAATTCTGCGTGTAAGGCGCTGTGTTACCCCGCGTTTATTAGCTGTGGTGGTAACATACTTCTCTCCTGGACTCTTGGTGGTATAGATACTTATTCCCTGATCCAGACAATATTGCGGAATGTCCTTTACAGCAATGTTGTTGCTACTGGGCCTCAGAGGCCCATCTGTCACATAAGAGGACTGTGAAGGGGGACAATCTCTCCTTAGAGAGAGCCACCAATAAATTGGTCGGTGTGAGGATTTACACGCCTTTCAGACCTCACTGACTGTTTTGCATAAAGCAAAGGCTTATGGGGAAAAAGCTAGGGAGCGCACTCTAGTGGATGAAGTTATCCTAAATTCACAGGTAGCTTGCAGGAGCCTAGCAATGTGAAAAGAATTTGAGCCAAACCAGTTAAGTCCATCTGCAGGCAGCTGTTTCCGGGTATTTGCCCCTCGTCTGTGCAGCGTAGAACTTACTGGTTGGCTGGGTGAGCGGTAAGAGTGGCTTAGAAGGGGGAAAATCTCTCCTTAGGGAGGACCGTGGTATTATAAATGGCACATGGTACCTGATGACTCCTCATCGGGTGCAGGGACTTCCATTCACGCCACTGCTTGGCAATCTCATGTATTTTTCCCTTATGAATTATTTTGACGTCTGAGCTCTGTAACTTGATGCACACTGTAGGTTTTAGCATGAAGTTGTCAGTCACTTTGCTGCTTTTATGTTGCTCTTCACCATTCGCCTCTTAATCACAGGGTGTGACCCCAATTAAAGGAGTCTACCACAGGTCACTCCACTGAAGTCTCAGCTAAGCTCCTGAGAAGTAAGCTTCTGGATCAGCTCCAGACTGTCCTTCACTAGTAATGTTGTACAGACAGGTTTCTCTGCATTACAAACTGATTCATGGTGTCAGGCTGAGTTACAACATTTCTTGCCCTACTTCTACTCTACTGGAATGTGAGGATCACCTCACACCTGCTGTTCCTTAAACACAGTACATTTCCTAAGCTCAGCAGCATTTAGTTTTTTCCAGTGTCCAATAATATGAAATTGCACAAGACCTAACAATGCAATTGTTTTCTTCTGAACACTTTTTATTCACTATCTTCTATTCACTGCATATTGCTCCAATATATACTCAGTACCAGTGAGATAAGAATGTCAGATCTCTAGTAAATGCTAAGCAATGCTAACCCCTAAGCTACGGTGCCACACATTGTTAAAGTGACATTCCACTTCAGGGGCACACTTTAAAAATCATAGGAGGAAATACTGAAAAAATAACTTCTACTTCAGTCACATTATTATGACCACTTCCTACTTTCAACATCGGCGGTGTGTAGCTCATGAAAGAAATCACATGTGGTGAGCTGACTGGGTGGGTATACCAGGTGTCCAATAGGCTGCCTGCACACATAGCCCTTGTTGTTATCATGGTTAAAGGTGCGTTTCAGGCCAAAGATGGCAATATTTCTGAAACTGCACAGTTTGTGAACGGTTTGCATGCTGCTGTGGTGAGAGTGTATCAGTAGTGAACAAATGGCATCATTGTGAATAAGTGACGTGAAAATAGCAGAGCACCGCATTGATGTGAGAGGTGAACGTTGGTTTTGAAGGTGCATAAGGGAGGACCAACACTCTACAGTGGAGCGGCTCACAGAGAGGGTATGTGTCTAAAGTTCAGTAAACCCTACTGCATATGTGGCTCCGAGGCAGACGGATAGTCACTGCCCCTTTGCCAACTTAGCTGCACCGGAAAAAAAGGCTTCAATTTTCATGGCAGCATCGAAATGAGGTTTCAATTGAAAGTCTTAAGGTTGCCTTCTTCGATGAGCCAAGTTTTCGGTTTTATTGAATGGATGGACATTGGCATGTCAGGGGAGAAAAATCAGAGAACACTCTTCAACCATTGCTGGAAGAACACATGCTGGTGGTTGCATCTAATGTATGTACATTGGCATATCTGGTGATAAAAATCAGAGAATACACTTCAACCATTGCTGGAAGAACACAAGGTGGTGGCAGCGAATGGATGGACATTGGCATGTCAGGGAAGAAAAAATCAGAGAACACCCTTCAACCATTGCTGGAAGAACTCAAGGTGGTGGCATCGAATGGATGGACATTGGCATGTCAGGGAAGAAAAATCAGAGAACACCCTTCAACCATTGCTGGAAGAACACAAGGTGGTGGCATCGAATGGATGGACATTGGCATGTCAGGGGAGAAAAATCAGAGAACACCCTTCAACCATTGCTGGAAGAACTCAAGCTGGAGGTTGCAGCGTTATGGTCAGGAGAATGTTTTCGTGCCATTCTCTCAGCCAACTCATCCATGTGGAAGGCACTCTCAACCGATTTGGGTATGAATCCTTGCAGACTACTTCCTTGAGTGGATGGGATCTTCTAGCATGACAACACGACCTTGCATTCAACTAGAAATGTCTGACATTGGTTGGAAGAACATTTCCAAGACTTCCAAATACTATTCTGGCCCTCTAATTCCCCAGACTTGAACCCAATTGAGCGTCAGTGGGACCACCTTGATTGTTATGTTAGCTCTGTGGATCCTTTCTTACACACCCTCCAACAGCTGTGGGATGCACTGCAGTCAGCATGGCTCCAGATACCTGTGACAACCTACCAGGACCTTATGGAGTCACTGCTAGCCAGTCTAGCCTCTGTCCATGCTGCACATGGGGATTACTCTGGATATCAGCTGGTGGTAGTAATGCTTTGACTGTATATAATGTTATAACAGGAGTATGTTTTTTTTTCTTTTAACAGCTGGAGCATCCAAAGCCAGGGAACAAATGGAAGAAATTGGTTGTTTTGTAACAGACTAACTTATCTTTTGATAGAGATGAAGGGAAACCACAGGGATTCACAAGCCCCACAGGTCACCAATGGTCTGCTCCAGCCACTCAAGGGAGTATTATTGGAAATGACACTATTTCTGCAATTTCCTAATGTAAAACAAAAATTTATGGTAAAGCTTCATTTTAAAGATGTTCTTCATACTACACAGTACTGAATATTCCTGTTACCTATAAGGGTTAGTAAATGCTTGTAGTGTGACTTTTATGGGTAATCTCAAAACATACAATAGAATGGCAGACGGTAGGAGCCCTTTTCTCATGTAATAGCCAACATCCAAATCAAGGTTTTAGACATGAATTTGTAATAATTTGTAATATTACACATCCATGTGTTTAAAACCTGTTCCAGTTGATTTGGATGCTGGTTAGTAGATAACTGATATTTGATATTTTTCCAATATGTAGTTTTACCCTGTAATACTGGGGTGCAGAGGGTGTCACTAATTTGTGTTGGACACTTGGAATATGCTAGGTAACCTGTCCAATAGAATAGTAAGGGCATCACAAATTGGTTGTAAGCCAGAATGGTGCACCTCACGTAACTGTATAATTGGCACCCTTTATAAGCCTTATCTATATGAAATTGTAATAGTAACCATCACCCCCCTCATAAATAGTCGGTGTGTGAGTGGTTGTTTATCCTATTTTTTGCATTTGTGCGATCTTCCATTTATGGCGGTGTACGTTTTCTGAATACTGGTGTGAACTGGTACTTATCTAATGTGCAGTTTTTTACTAGGCAGTAGGCTCCCTACTGGATGGATGTGTGAGCTACTGCTCATTAGTGAGCTGCACCTGCTGAATTTATCCCAGGTAGCACTGGGGCTTGTATTGCTTCCTACTGGGAATGGTTTGTTGTCCATCTATTGAGCTGCAAGTATGGCTTTTTTTGTAATTTATAGGAAAAGGTCACTGAGCTCAGTTTTATGGGGCACAGTAACTGGCTTTTATGGCACTACTGCTGCTTATGTTCACCCCAGGACAGAACCTATCCGCATACAGGGCTTGTTTAGAAGGCTGCATCTGCAGTCTATAACTCATACAGCATGTATGATATATATTTTACCAGGAATGTTAGAAAAATTTACTTTGGAAAGGTTTTCATTTTTCCACTCTGCTCAGATCCCATCTTGCTTTGGTTAAAAAAAAAAATAATAATCCAAACTGCATGGCCTATATGTATGACTTCTCTCAGCCCTGACTGAACAGGGAAATCTAAAGCTGCAAAAAAGGCACTCAGAATGTGGTACACTAAGCACCACCGATTTGCAGCATGCAAATGACATACTTCTACAAGACTGATGCATTATTTTATGTTAGGCAGCTTGCTGCAGCAGAAACCTTCCCACATTGTTAGGCTATATTCACACATCAGGGATTTGTAGAGGATTTAGCCATGGATTCCATGCCTAGATCCTCATAAAATCCATTAACATTTCCCACTCATATGTCGTGTAAGAAAAAAAAATATGTGGCAGATTTTTGGCTGCACCATGGGGAAAAAAATTGCCGAAAAAATTACAGTGCAAATGATAAATGAGGATTCTTCACAGAAAAGTCTTCTTTGGTGTTAATCCTCTACTGGGCTCGTGATGCAGCACAGGCACATCAACAGCAAAAAAAATCAAAGCATTAACCTTAAAAATTTGGCCAAGAATCCTCATATAAAACACACGTGATCTGCCATAGGTGTGCAACATACCCTTACAGCTGGAACCAGACTAATCATAGAACAAACCATGATCGGCACAACGTTTTCTGCTATATAGCTAGAACGCTTTGCTTCAGGACCTTACAGAAGCTCTTGTACACAAAGGTTTCCACATTCATTTGTAGCATGCAGGGACCTTGGGCACCATGCCAGGGACTGTAGTACTAGAAAGCCTATATTACAGCAAACAATGAAATCTGACAGTTAAAGGGCTTATCCAGGTCGTTTTTACTTAAACTCATTATGGAAAAAACAATCTTACTAGATTTGAATGAACTGATAGGCGTTTTACATTATGTGTTTTAACATTGACTGTACTATGTTTATGTCTGTAAGTGATGATATTCCGTTAAGAACATCCCCTTTAAGGGGTGTCACACGGCATCTTTTGGGACGTATTTTTGTTTGTATTTCGGGCGGAATTTTACAGAAATACGTGGCGAATTACGTCCCAAACAATGTACACTTCTCATAGAGCACCACGTGTAACATGCGCCGTCAATCACACGACACATATTTTACGCTTGTAATTTTACATGCGTCTGAAACGAATGGACACGTTAATTCTTTCAGGCATATACGCGCCGTAGAAGAGTGAGGCAGAAATCTGCCTCCGGTTATTATGTGACGTTTGCAAGCGCATAATTTCAACAGTGCAAACTAATGTATGTGTGTGCAACAATACACCGTGTGAACCCAACCCAACACTATAGATGTGCTGGCCTGCCTAGTGTACATGCCTAGTTGATAATTAACTGCTGGGCATGCATGCTAGTCAGGAGGCTGGCGCTTCTATAGTGAAGCCAACCTCCCCGAATCCCGTATCACCCCACTTTGTATGGTGCAACATTTTGGCGTTGGCTTGCTGCCTGACTAACACGCATCCCCAGCAGTTGAGTACCTGATGGGCTTGTGCACTAGTCAGACAGCAGGCTGGCACTCTTATATTGGAGCCGCCCACTGTAACATCACATTATAGAAAGTAGTGCGACACTAAGCTCGGGAATACGGCTACTATACAGAAGCGTTAGCCTCCTGACTAGCACGCATGCCCATCAGATATTTATCTACTGGGCATGCATGCTATTCAGGAGGCTGGCGCATTTCAAGTGTATGTCGTAGTAAGAGTGGTGTTTCGAATGCAACACCATCACTTACTGACAAACCTAATACTGTCAATAATGATAAAACACATAGGGCAACATGCCTGAAAAGAGGCACCACCACACTACTTTTAAGGCGCATTAAATCAGTCAATCCAACGGCAGAAAATGAATGCAGCACGCCCGCAGCTTTAAAAATGAGAAAATCCATGAATAGAAAGAGAAAAAATAGGACATACCGACATCAAAGCTGTGTATACCGACGCGTTTCGGACACAATGGTCCTTTTTCATGGCATTAAATCAATGTAAAGTGCACCTGAATGAACGAACCTGTCAAATCTAGCGTGTGGTATACCTTGCGTTGTAAAATTGATGCGCCTATCTAAACACATTGCATAATTTAGGCGCAGAGCATATGATTGCTAGATTATTTAAAGTGCCTACTTTAGGTGCATTCAAATGTGTCTTGTCTGGCATATAATGCGCTTAGTTCTGGTGTATTACAGTTCATTTATATAGAGAACAGAGCGTCAACAATTTTTTTGGTGCAAAATACACCAATACAATGGCGCATTCTTATTGGGACAGGTCACCCATAATGTAAAAAAAAAAATCAATAAAGTAATTTGTAACATTGTTTTTTCTAGAATGAGCTTAATTAAATTTAAAAAAATGACCTGGACAACCCTTTTAATTCCGAAATTCCAAACTGCTTCATATTATATCAATCAGTATAGAATGAATGAACCGGTGAGAAGTTCCACCCTGTCCCCCATCTCCTCAGACGTATATGCTGAGTGCTGTGGGTGTGAGTGTTTTGGTTCTAGCTGTTACCAATTATTCTTCTTGGATTCTTGACATGTGTGTGGGAAGTTATTGAGAACACATTATTATAAATCCCTGTGTGCTACCTGTAATTTGAAGCTTATGTTTCCACCCAGACTCATCACTGCAGACATGAGAACAACCACTTCTGCTGAAAACACTTCATCCTGTACAATACAAACTCAGAAAATGACACCCATCATGTACTGTCGGTCTTCCTCGGTACTGTGTGTATCCATCTATCTGAATCTCAACTTCTCTATAAAGCCATTCCTGTAGACGTTCTTCTTGCAGCCCTCTCTGATGACACCCTAGAGCAGGGAAAGGAAGTGACCTGCAGGTACCCTGTTTCCCTGAAAATAAAACAGCATCTTATATTAATGTTTGCTCCTAAAGATGCATTACGTCTTATTTTCAGGGGATGTCTTATTTTTCCACAAATAAATTATAGCATGCTATACTAGTGTGTGTATATACAGATCTTAAAGTTTAGAGTCACAAATCATAGGATATATGTATGTAAAGGACATTATATGGCAGCTGCAGTAACTTATCTCAAAGGATGGCAAATGTGACATGCTGGGACCTGTAGAACTAGAAGTCCCAGCATGCCCCATCAGCCATCCTGTGAGATATGTGTGTCAGTATCCTTGCGCTGTTCTCCCCCCTCTTCCCTCTATTACTTACATGTACTTTCTGTCTCCTGGGATGTTCGGGACCTGTGGTGACATCAGTCACATGACCTCCCTGCACAGGTCCTTCATCCCTCTGCTAAGAAAATATGTCTCAGGGCTCTTTCTCTATGCCCACCCTTAGGGCATAGTTGCCAACTTTTGAAAATGAAAAAGCAGGAGATTTTAGTGGGCAGCGCGCTATGCGCGCCGCAGCAAAAATTTGCATGGACACGCCCATCTTGTCGGTATGTCACACCCCTTCAAAAAGCCACACCCACTCCACCTAACTGCATTATGGCTTTGGAAGAAAGCCAGGTAGATGCCCTTATAGCCAGGTAGTAGCCCCCCATAACCAGGTAGTGCCCCTTACAGGCTGGTAGATGCTCCCTTGTAGCCAAGTAGATGCCCCCTCTGTAGCCAGGTAGAGCCAAATTTGTAGCCAGGTAGATGCCCCCCTTTGTTAGCCAGGTAGTGCCCCATCTGTTAGCCAGGTAGTGCCCCCTTTGTTGCCAGGTAGTGCCCCCTCTGTTGCCAGGTAGATGCCCCCATTGTTTGCCAGGTAGATGCCCTCTCTGTTGACAGGTAGATGCCCCAATTGTTTGCCAGGTAGTGCCCCCTCTGTTGCCAGGTAGTGCCCCCATTGTTTGCCAGGTAGTGCCCCATCTGTTAGCCAGGTAGTGCCCCATCTGTTAGCCAGGTAGTGCCCCCATTGTTGCCAGGTGATGCCCCATTGTTGCCAGGTAGTTGCCCTCTCTGTTAGCCAGGTAGAGCCCCCTAAAGCTAAATAAAAAAAAAAATAATAAAATCCACTCACCTTACCAGGCTCCTGCAGCGCGGCCAGCTCCGACCGATCTCCTCAGCGGCGCAGGGAAGTGAGAGCAGGCCGCGCGTCACTTCCCCTGCGCCGCTGATCTGTGTGTACCGCGCGCACAGACGCCGTACACACAGGGGGAGAAGGAGGAGGGAGCGATCCCTCCTGCCTCCTCCCCGCACAGTGAGACACGGGCGGGTGAGCGGACGCTGCGGCCGCTTCACCGCCTGTAGGAGCGGCCCGGCGGCACAAGAGTAGCGCGCCAGCGCTACTCTTGCGCCGCGGTAATTTAAAGGACCCCCGCCTGCAGGCGGCGGGAGGAATGCCAACTCCCCCGGGAGGGCGGGGGGGGGACCCCAAATAGCGGGACCCCCCCGCCAAAAACGGGAGAGTTGGCATGTATGCCTTAGGGCGCATCCACACGGCAGTGGACAAATACCGGCCGGCATTTGTCCTGTTTTGTTGCCGTCCCCACGGCCGCGGGTGGGGGGGGGGGGGGGGGCGGCTTTTCTCCGCGATGAGCGGAGAAGAGCACTCCCCCCTGCCATTGAGAAGCACATCTTCCGTCCGGAAACTGGACGGAAGATTGTGCCTCTACAATGTTTTGCCGCCGGACCGCCGGCGGCAAAACCGTCCGACGGCAAAACCCGTGCAGTGGGGACTGCTGCACAGGTTTTCCATAGAGCACAATTGTGCTCATTTTCGGCCGGTTTTTCAGGCGGTCTGAAAAACCGCAAACCGGCCGAAAACCCTTGCCGTGTGGACATGGCCTTAGAGACGGCCCTGTGTATAGGGAGCTGCTGCAAGGACTTCTGCTATGTCTTATTTTCAGGGGACCCCTTATATTGGGAAGTTTGAAGAGAAAAAAAAAACAACTCGCCCCATGTCTTATTTGCGGGGAAACACGGTAGCTACTCATTGACCATTCACATCAGTTTCCAGAAGCATGGGTGGAGGTTTTTTTTATTTTACCATGAGGACACTGTGGCTGCTTTTACTATAAGAGAACTGTATATGTTGTTTTCTGAGCAGCTATATAATGTGATCATCATTCACTTTGGTTCAAGTCTCCAATAAGGTTCACAATTTAGCTTTTCAAAGTCAGACACATGAAAATTAGGGTCAAGATCACAGAAAGTGTGGGAGGACACCAAAATATCTGATGGACACTAATGCAGACATTGAGCAGCCCATACAAACTTCATGCAGGTGAATCCCAGAGCTGCAATGCAACTGTGCCAACCACTGATGCACCATCATAACAGACTGTATACTCCTGAAATGAGACTGAGCATGGACTCCGCTGTGTGGCACCATTTATATAATTCAGGATTCTATTATTCTGTATTTTTGCCCAGATTATTAAAAGCTCACAGATGCCGCTTGTGATTCTGGCACTTGTTACTAATGGAGCCTGGCACTTATGGCAGTGATGATGGAACACACGGAGTGGGAGTAGAATGGGAAAGGCTTCTTGCATTTATAATTATCCCTGTACAACTCATCCATAATCACAAACACACCCTATAGCAGAGCTAGAGAAGTCGATCAGCCCTACCCACACAGCTCATTCCCACAAACAACTTGTAATCGCTTTACTCTCATTATTAAATTCTTCTGGGTCTTACAAGATGGGCTAATCCAACAAGTGGCACATTCGGATTACACCTATTAATCCTAGCATTGTTATTTCCTAATCTATTATTAACCCCTTCAGGACCACACCTCTTTGCCTTTTTCAATTTTGCATCACCACATTTGGATAGTTATGACTTCTCTATGACTTCGATGTAGCTGGATGGGCTCGGTTTTTGCGGGTTGAGTTGTATTTTTCATGGCACCGTTTTTAGAGTACAAATACACAATGACATTATTATGACCACCAGCTAATATCCAGAGGAACTGCCTTGTACAAAATATCAACTAAGACCTCACATTTTTAGCATGCACTGTGGCCCTGTTATACTGGTGAGCATGGGGTGTCAGTATTTTGTTGGGCACTTTAAGTATGTTGGACAGCCTACCTAATCGAATAGTATTGGTGTCAATAATAGGCTATAAGCCAGCATGGTGCACCCCACATAACCATATGATTGCCAATATTACAATCAAACATAGAAAAGGCAATCATCCTCCTTAAGGCTTGTTCACACGCAGTTTTGGCTCCGTATTAACATACGCTTTTTTAAATGCGTCTTGGGGGAACGACAGGACGGACCCAGAGACACATCTAACAATTAGCAGTGCGTTTAACATTGCCGGCAACGTATTTTCCCTGTGCCTGTCCGGTCCGTCTTGCGGATGCGATCAAAGAATTGATATGCAATTCTTTGATCAGGTCCATAAAGCGAACCCAACAGGCATGAGGCAAACACGCAGCGGCGATCTCTCATGTGAATGCCGCTGCGTGTTACTCTTTGCCGTCAGTGATAATCTCACTGCTAATTGTTAGATGCGTCTCTGGGTCCGTCTGGTCGGTCTCCTAGACGCATCTAAAAAGCGGATGTTAATAAGGAGCCAAAACTCCGCGTAAACAAGCAAGTACAGCATGCGAGTGGTTATTTATCAATATTTCTGCACTTGCGCAATCTCCCCCGTATAGTACTGTGAATCTTCCGCCTGCTGGTATGAACTGGTCTCTAACTTGTGTGCAGCTATGTACTAAGCAATCACAAATAGGCGTGTGAGCGACTGTTCATCAGTATTCTGCATCTGTGCAGGAGCACTGGAGCGGTGTTTGCCACCTACTGGGAATGGATCTTTGACCTTTTCTGTCGTTTTTTTGTAAAAATTGTCCCTTTTTTTGTGAATGTATGTGCAGCATGGACAGCAGCTAGATGGGCGGGGAGTGAGTCAATAAGGCCCCAGCAGGTTGTCACCAGTAATCATCCCTTTTTGCAACTCTGATAATCGCCCCTTTTACTCATGACAGCAACGAGGGATATCTGTACAGACAGCCTATCACACACCTTATACCCACCAAGCCAGCTCACTACGTGACTTCCTTCATAAGCAACACACTTCCAATGTTGAAAGTAAGGAGTTTTCATAATAATGTGACTTCACAGTGGAACTTAATTAACTTTTATGTTTACCGTGCAGATTATCTAGTGACTTACCTTTATTATATGGGTTGTTATTACAATACCAAAAATATCTAGTTTTTTTGTGCATCACTTATGCATAGGGCAAAACAACAGTTCATATCCTAGAAAAGAAATGCTTTTATGTTCTAACATTTCGAGAGCCAAAACTTGCTCTATCAATGTAACCAGAAGTGGGGTTTTTTTGTTGTTGAACTAATCATAATTTTTAGGGTATGTTCACATGGCTTATTTTGGAGTGCATTTTTGGAACCTATAACTACAGTGATCCATAGCTCTCAGAGAACTATGGATTACGCCTCCTCTCCCCGCTCGTACAATGCGATCGTATTGTACGCGCGGGGAGATAAGTGCGGCGATTATGCGCCATGAGCAATGAATGTCTATTGGGCCGGCGGGTTGCCCCCCCACCTCCGAGTGCCTCGGGAGTATGCGCTGATCAGCGAGAACTCCCGAAACACACGATGTACTGCTGTGCGTACTGTACGTGCTGCAATACAATCATGTGAAAATACCCTTAATGTAACAATGGTTTGAGTACAAATTACTGATTAATGTTTAAGGTCACAGATAAACTCACAGGGACCCTATCTCACCTACTAGTTAAGCCTAGGGACCACTTTTATGCCCTCGGCTGCCTTGACAGCCCCCTGGTGACCGGCAATCAGGTCATGTTGATAGGATGACAGAGAGCTCACCTTCTATCTACCTATCTAGATGGATTCTGACCGTTACAGCTATCAATCACTACAGAGCTTGTGTGATCACGGTGATGTACATATAGATCACAATGCCTGAAATATAGGCAATCCATGATATACATGTACAAGATAAGAAAAACACAGACCCACACGTGTCCATATGTCGTGTGCAGCATTGCAGCTCAATCCAGTTCACTTCAATACATAACTGGTGGGTGTGCCAGCGTTCATGGAAACCAGCAGCTATGTTATCTCATCCTAGTTAACCCCTTTAAAATTCATCTACAGAAACACTAACGGATAGAACTAGAAAAGGCAGTTCCGACTTACAACTTTTCGGCTTACATCTGTCTCCTAGTTACAGACAGAGACTTATGGGGCATGCTGGCACTTGTAGTTCTATGTTCCACAGCAGAGAGCAGCTGTGGAATGACAAGTTCCAGCATGCCACAGCAGCACATAAGGTGCAAATGAGGTGAAATCTTCTTAAGAGGCACAGACAGCAAAACAAATGTAAAAACCCTTCCCTGCACTAAACTAAAAAAAAATCTTTTGTGCTGGAGTTACAATTAATACATATACCTGAATATATATATATTTTTAACATTGAAAGACCTCTTCAAACGTAATAGTTATTACCCCAATGGCTGAAGCTCCTCCTAGGACCCAGGTCCCCACTATTACTTCCTATACTGCAGAGGCATCTTTGTGGCCCCGAAGCACCATAGCCTGAGTGCAAGTGCAACCACTACAGCTGTGCAGGGTAACATAATATGGAAAGGATTTGATTCCAGACTAATTCCCCTTTGCAGCTACGGACGGACCTGTATTGGACGACTGGACAGTTCCCTTTGCTTGTGTGGGCAGAAGCAGCTGGGAGATTACACAATTCACTTCGCTTGTCCTGTGTACATCTCTAATCCGAGCAATGAGTTGGGTGATGACTATTACATGTTACTGTCACCATTATTTATCCTTCAATTCTGAAGAGCAGAGGAGCTAAATAAATCTCTTAACCACATATAGCATCAAGCAAAGCAAAACCAGCCCGAGTTTCATCACCATCTAGATGATTATAATTTTAATGGAGGTGTTTTGTTATAGTTCCATCTCTAGCATCTCCAGACATTATGATTTCAGACATGCAGGATGTGGGATGCTACCAGTAAATAAGTATGTAAAGAATGTCAGCTATGATACACGCACAGACTTTTGTTGGGTTTTGTGTGGCCCGGAATATAAATGCCTAGTTTTCCACACATTGTATTTTTTGCAATGGTTTTGCATTCTTACACTATCTTCCAGTAACAAGATTAGGAGACTATACCGAGTAGTTACTAGTTTATGGGTCCTGGATATACAGTGTTAGGGCTAACACATGGCCCATTTTTGAATTGCTATAAAAGAGCTGTATGATGCTTCTACTGCACCTCTGGAAGTATTTCCTTCAGGCTCCGTTCACATGACATTTACAGCCTCCGTCAGTGACCATCGTTGGGACGTCTTGAAAAAGTTATTGTGATGTATGCCCAATGGGACTGAAGCCAAGTTACAGGGCTCTAAAGGGCAATCGTAACATTTTTTGGACTACGTGTTATGTATTTCTGGTGCAGAGAGCATATAAGATCGAGAAATGGAGCAGATGTAGTCCAAGAGAGACTGACTGCCCAAAAACCACTAAAGTAAGTGATGGGATACCTTTTTAAAGACATTCTGAGGGATATCAGGATGGAGGTCCAAAACATGATATGAATGGCGCCTCATCTGATGGCATCAGAGATCATGGCATGTTTCATTGAAGATATGTAGTAGTTTTTTCCCATTAAACAATGCTCGTAAGAAGGTATATACACTTTAACAAAAAGTGAGGGATATCTGGCTGTTTGTTGAAACTTCAGGATGTACATAAAATGTCTTGACAATTTTTTTTTAAATGAACTAATTGCGACCCTCTCTATAGAATGCACATGTCCCAACTGTTCAATGTTTCAGTACTTTTGCACAACTTGCTGATCTCTAACAAGGAACATAATGGCAAAATTCACAACAGGTGTTTGATCCCTAAATTGCCCAATACATTTAGGGGATCAATTTGAATTGGGATTTAAACAGTCCTCCTCATCATGCTGTTCACTTTTCAACATTATGAGACCAAGACAACACCTTACAATTGATCAACAGTACCTCACTGCTCTCAGATAGAAGTGGTCAGTGAGCTTAGAGTGTCAGAGAGTGTCATCAGGAGGTTACAACAGAGATACAGAGAGACTGGACGAGCCACAGAAAGGCAAAGAAGTGGTCGTTTGGATACATCACACACTGATGACAGCTTCATTGTTAACAATGCCCTGCGGCACCGGATGTTGATTGCCGCACAACTCCAGGCACGTTTAAGGGAGGTGAAAGGCAACCTAGTGTCATGACAGACCATTCGTAACCTTTTACATTACCATGGTCTGCATGCTAGACAACCAGCAACGGTGCCTGACCACAGCACCAGGCACAGTCATCATCTTGCATGGGCCAGGGAGCATCTACGCTGGACGAGGGACTGGTGGTCCTCAGTGCTGTAAATCGATTCACTCTGAGCAGAAATGATTGCTGCCAGTTAAACTTACCTTGCCAGTCGTCTAGCAGCCAGACCACACTGATGTAAATGGTTACGAATGGTTTTACATGACACTTGGTTGCCTCTAGACTCCTTTAAACGTACCTGGAGTTGTGTGGCATTCATTATCAGCCTCCGCAGGGCATTGTTTACAATGAAGCGGTCATCAGTGTGTGATGTACCTAAAGGACGTCCACTTCTTTACCTTTCTGTGACTCTGTCAATGACACATGCAATTAGTTTCTCCATACAGGAGGGGTCATCAGTGTGTGATGTACCTAAAGCTGTCATCACCAACAAAGACTTTTGTACAAAGTGTTAAATTAACTCAATGGCCACTTCCATCTCTGAGCATCCTCCTTAAAGCCTCACAATGGCGAGGTACTGTTGATAAATGAAAAGGTGTTTTCTTGGTCTCATGATATCAAAATGTGAACAGCATGATGAGGAGGACTGTTTAAATTCAAATTGATCCCCTAAATGTATTGGGCGATTCAGGGATCAAATACCTGTTGTGAATTTTTCTATTAAGCTTCTTGTTAGACATCAGCAAGTTGTGCAAAAAGTGCTGAACATTGAACAGTTGGACATTCTAAAGTAAAGAAATGATCTCGTTTAGTGAATATATAAGAATGTCCTTAAAAGGGTTTTGCCACAATGTAATGTTGATGTGGGATCCTCCAAAATGGGTATTTAATCACTTTCTAAATATATGTAATTAAAAAAAGTGAAGCCTGCGAGAGCTACAGCATTGCTCAGTCCGCCTTAGTTTCCTGACAGTTTACATTAGACAGGACCAGGACACTGACAGGAGCTGATCTGGCCGATTTTGCGTGTTTGCACTTCTTATCTGATGACAAGGAACATGAATGAGCTTTGGAGGGACTGGGGAGAAAAGTGCAGTGTATGAGGCTGTCTGCTGCATAGAGAATCCACTGGTTGTAATGTAATTATTTGAGTGTTCATTGCAGACGCTACCTGCTTCTTTGCTCTCTGCTCACCCCCCTTCCATGATGCTGCATGCTGAGTTTATCTTCTCTCCTGAACAGATAAGAGGTAAGGAACTCACTTCTTGGCAAAACCCGTTTAACTTTTTGTGAGTAGTGTATGTTGCCCAAAAATGTCAGTAGCTAGAAGCCATATGGTATCTGTGTAATGCTGAAGGGTTTCCCTACACTGGGCTCTACTGTGAGCCTTTATGGTGGAGTTCCCCTCCAGATTCGATATCGACACTTCCGCTGTAATTGACCTCTAAAACACATACAAGGTTTGGTTGCAACCATGAACAAAACTACATTAAATGTTACAGTTGGAAATAATGTGACCTGAAGTTTAGGCATCTACTCACAGCTTCTGATTTGGGAGGCACTGGAGGTGGAGGTAAAGAAATATCTGAACATTTGCTTGGCAGCAGAGATCCAGGAGATGAGAGAGAGGAGGTGCCACACTTGGAATGCAATGAACCTCGAAAAGGATCACATTTGTTCTTCTCGCTCTGTGAACGGGTTAGGGGTTGACCCCCACGTTTCCCACTTCCAAGTTCTAACCAGAGCTCCTCATAGGGAAGCTCTGTCTTGGCTGGTAGATTTACTAGTTCTTCACCAGTTTCAGGAAAAAGGTAGTCACTACCACTGTCACCAGAGTCCTGGTATTGAGAAGACTCTTGAGGGAACACAGCCCAATCCCCACAAAGGTCCCGACAACCATGCAAGTTCACCTCGCTGTTTCCATGAAGGTTGTTTCCATAAACACAGACCGAGAGCCGATGGAAGGACTGGGTCAGCTCATCACGAGCGTAACTGAGGGAGTTTGGTATGTGACTATGTCCAGAGCAGTAACTCTTCTTGGGGCTCTTGCATTCTTCATTCCAGTCTGCTTTTACATCCCTTACTGCACGGGAATATTCTTCGATATCAAACTGCTCTTGGCATACGTTGTACCAATGTTGTACTGCAGACTCCTGCCACATTTCTCCTTTTGCAATGTTCTCCGGTAGGCTAAACGTTGGGACGGATAAATGTAAAGGAAAATGCATGGGAATGATTTTACCAGCACGCAGCACACAACAGACGACAACAGTCTTAGTTTGTATATTGACGAATTTGTACCGATGTCCCTCACGTATAAAGTGAAGGTCGTACGGGTTCCGGGGAGGGGGGCTTGGCACAGTCACATTCACAGGAAGCGTGGTTTTCTCCACAATGTTGCGGATGGTGTGCTCCCCATCTTGCATCTGAATCTCTAGAGGACTGCGTGTGCTAAACCTCCCTTTACATTGAAATGGGAGGCTGATGCTTTCATTAGTTCTATGATTCATGCATATCAAGCACGGCATTTTGCCTTTCCCCAATTTGCTGATTGAGTTCAATTTTCCAATTTTCTTAAATATGGTATTCAGCCGTGACTTCTCCTTGGATGTTTTTGCATAAAGGATCTCTGCCTGGCCCATTAACGTAAGTTCATCTCCAGTACACAACGTGATGTTATACACTTCTGTATCTTCATTGCACTCTCCTGAAGCAACCTGTAAATACAGCAAATTATATTTGTTATACAATCTGCATCATCCACAGGGAATAGCTGCTGTATGAAATCAGATAACACAACACAGTGAGTACTGAATAAATCACACAGAAACAAAAACATTCCTGGTTAGCAGTCAGCTATAGAGATTAATATTCTAATTATTTGTCATAAATGAAAATCCTGCCTATATCGTGGATATTAAAGGGGTATTCTCACTACTGGTTAGCTTTAACCCCTTAAGGCCAAAAAAAGACCAGAACATTTTTTTAGTTTTTGCCTCCTTGCCGTTTTAACAGTTGTAACTTTTTTATTTTTTCAATGACGCAGTTGTTTGAGGCCTCGTTTTATTCGAGACAAGTTGTACTTTATGGGGGAATAGTTTAAGTTCGCTTATAAATAATTGCAGAATTTTGTTTTTATTTTAAAAAAAAAGTTAGTTTTTTTCAATTTTCTTTACACCATTCACATTTCACACTTAATAACTTGTTAGACTAATTCTACAGGTTATTACGGTCGTGTGGATACCTAACGTGTAGTTTTTTTTTGTGTGTGTAATATATGCACAATTTTTTATTAAATTTATTTTTGTATTTATTTTTTTACACTTTGTTTTTTTTTTTTTTTTTTTTAAATCCCCTGAAGGGAGAACTGTTAATTTTTTATTTTTTTTTACACTTAGTAATGTATTAGCATATTCATATATGCTAATACATTGTAATCTGTGTCAGTCTGACACAGGCAGTGATCAGGGCAGCTCACAGTCTGCCCTGGTCACTGGCGTGTTACACAGACAGCTCTGGGGCTACTCTAGCTACCCTAGGATGACTGTGCAGCTGTTCCCCAGACGTTCCGATCACCTGACTGAGCAGGGGAAACCCTTTATTTGCGCTGCGGTGACGATCCGCCGCAATCAAAGGGTTAAAGCATCGGCGAGCGGAGGTTCCCCCACTCCCCATGCTTGCGGGAGCTGCGCTGGGATCAGGGCTGTGTAGTACAGTCCCAATCTCAGCGCAGCTGCTCCGCCCAGAGCCGCAAACTCCAATGTTGCTGCAGACAAATGACCCTCACCAGCCGACGTCAAAAGTCAGCGGGCGGTCGTTAAGGAGTTAACATGTACGCAAAGGTAAACAAAGCCGATTACCAAACATATTGCTGTTCTAATTTAGCTTCCTTTTAGAGCTAGAGCAGTTTTTATCGCCTGCTTGTTTACATAAACAAGCTTCCCTAGGTTACCAACCACCTCTCTCTGCTCTAGCAGCAGTGGCCAGGATGCTGATGTCACTCCCCACTGTGTCTTATCAGCAGCACATGACCTTGTTTATGTTTTTTACTGACAAACGTTAAACGCTTAGAGCTCTGTAGCCTTGTGTTCTACTATTAAGTCGCAGCTAGGAATAGCAGAGCAGATACACCAATCACTGCTGTAGAACCACCCATGGCCTGAAAAAAGTGGGAGCCAGAAGCCCACTGTGAAGATCAGGCTCTGTGAAACAGCAAGATGTTTAAAGGGGTTTTGCCATGAAGTGAGTTGCTTTCCAGTTATCTGGTCAGGACAGAAGATAAACAAATCATGCGGTGTCATGAACTGCTGCAGGGGGGAAGAGGGGGCCCGAGCAGAGCAAGTAAGCAAGGGAGCATCTGCAATACTTACTAAGATAGTTACATTACAACTAGTAGATTCTCTATACTGCAGAAAGCCTCATACACTGCACATTTCTCCCTAGCCCCTAGCAAGCTCCTTCATGTTCCCTGTCATCAGATAAGAAGTGCAAACACACAAGCGCGGCCAGATCAGCTCCTGGTCGTGTGTAATGTAAACTTTTAAGTAACTAAGGCATGTAAAGAAAGCTGTAGCTCTCACAGGCTTGACTTTTTATAATGACATATATTTAGAAAAGTGATTAAATACCCATTTTGGAGGATCCTACGTCAACATTACATTGTGGCAAAACCCCTTTAAGGCCTCATTAACAGGTTTCTGACCTTGGTTGCTGGTACCTTCAGAAAGGTAATCTGGCATGGCAAGGTATCCAGACAGATTCCACTGTCAGAGGTGAAAATGTGATGTGAGTGGTGTAGAATAGATACAGATAAACACAAACCCCTTAATTATACCCTTCACATCCCACTAATATCCAGCATCTGAAGGCTGTTACCTCTACAATCATGGACTTCGTTTCTCATTTTATATATCATGGCTATTGAGCTGCAAGTGAAATAAGTATTGAACACGTCACTAATTTTCTAAGTTAATATGTTTCTAAAAGTGCTATTGACATGAACTTCTCAGCAGATGTTGGTAAAAACCCATCCAATCCACATATGCAAAGAAATCAAACCATAGTTGTCTCTAAATGAAGTTGTGTGTAATAATGAGAAATAACACAAGGAAGAATATTGAACACGCTTACTCAACTGTATTTAACACTTTATACAAAAGTCTTTTGTTGGTGATGACAGCTTTAAGACCCCTCCTGTATGGAGAAACTAGTTGCATGCATTGTTCAGGTGGGATTTTGGCCCATTCTTTCTCTAAAACCAATTGAGAGTTTCCTTGGCTGTGTATTTGGGATCGCTATCTTGCTGAAATGTCATCATCCTGGTAGATGGCAGCAGATTTTTATCAAGAATGCCCATTTATCCTTCAATTATATGAAATTTGCCAGTGCTGTATGCTCAATAACAGCCCCACATCATGATGTTCCCACCACCAAACTTCATAGTTGGTAAGGTGCTTTTGGGGTCATATGCTGTGCCTTTTGGCCTCCAAATATGAAGTGTATTATGGCATCCAAAAGGTTCTCATATGACCAGACTATATTTTTCACAGTATTTCACAGGCTTGTTTAAATGTTGTTTAGCAAACTTTAAACGTGCTTGAACATGCAATTTGTTTAGCAATGGAGTCATGCATGGTGAGCGTGCACACAGGCCATGGAGGATGAGTGCATTACTTATTTGCTTTGAAACAATTGTATCTGCTGCTTTCTGTAGCTCTACACATGGGATTGTTGGCTCTTTGACTACTCTTTCTTTTCGCTCCTCTGTATAAAATCTTGCGGGGAGCACCTGGTCATGGCCGCTTTATGGCAAAATAATGTTCTTTCCACTTCCGGATTATGGTCCCAACAATGCTCAATGGAGTCTTTAGTAGGTTAGAAACTCTTCTCTAACCGATGCCATAAGTATGTTTTGCAACAATAAGGTTGAAAAGGTCTTGGTTTTACCCATGATGAGATGTTTCTTGTGTGGCACCTTAGTAATGAAACATATTCTTATAGGCCATCATTTGAGCCAGCTAATATTTTTCACTAAGTGGCACAATTGTTTTCTAATTATGGATAGATTTCAGCTGGTGTCATGACTTTCCATGGCTTTCCGCTCCTCTCTTTTTTAATGGTTTAATAATTTTTCTCTCGTCTACTACACATTATTTAATTTATGGACGTCTCTGGTTTGATTACTTTGCCTGTGTGGATTGGAAGGGTTAATCCCGACATCTGGTGACAATTTCACGTCAATAGCACCTTTATAAATATAGTTAATTAGAAAATTGGTGACATGTTCAAAACTTATTTTACCCACTGTGTGTGTGTGTGTGTGTGTCTATATATTTATATATATATATATATATATATATATATATATATATATATATATATATATATATATATGTATACATATATGTTTGTGTGTAGTAGTGAATATACACATAGAATATAGCATGACTGCCACTCATGTAACAGAGGATTTACTGTACATACTACTATAGATGCAAAAACTTCTGCAGAGCTGCCCTTGGCAATGTTTATATCACATCTGGAGGATATTCAAGTGTTGTATAAGGCTACAACATAAGTGAAAACTTAGATATATGTTACTAATGCACTGTTAAAACTATGGTAAATATATGGAAATCAGTTTGAGAAGTAAAATTCTCTGCCACCGTACAGAGTATTTAGGTCATATGAAGCATGAGCTTGTTGGGGACCACTCTTGTCTGGGTCAATAGGGAAAAGGCAGAGGGGGAATCGAGTGTTCACCTCATCACTGAAGAATGTTACCCCTTACGGGACGTTCACACGACGAGCAAAAAGTACTCCTCAGATTCTGCTGTCAAAAACCACATTATCTGATGTATGTTGACTAAGTACTTCACAGGGTTATTGCATGTGGTTTCAGGGTCATTTTTCGGATTTGCTATTACTCACCATTGACAGTCAGAAATGAGTCTCATCCATTCCTATATGGTTCTGGATGTAGATCCACGTTAAAAAAAAAACCACAAATGGTTTGGGCGAGTATGACATGATGTTTTTAGCCATCGCATAGACATCAATAGCAAAATTTTTTCCGAGTGGAATACGACCAAATGATGAACATGTTCAAAGTTCTTTTTTTTACCGCACATGCATTTTCTATTGAGGTCAATGGGAATCGTTTACTTTTGGTTTTAGACAAGTAATATAAGTTGAAATCCGCGTGGATTACGACTTCAAATACTCAGCGTACGGAAAGAACCTTATTCCCAAAAACCATAGACTGTAGGGCAATTTGTGGAAAAAGGATTCAGATAGTCCACAGCATTTCAGGCATTCACTTGCATAGTTTTTCAGCAACCTACAGATATCCTGGGGTGGTATACTATGCCACGTGGACAATTATCGAGGTAAAGGTTCATTATGACTGGAAAAAAACTAGTTTAGGGGAAGTGGCATTTCCATTGTTTGCTCTGTAAACTGGCCCACATCTTTTACCTTGAAGAGGTTAGCAGAGTAGATTTTCTATTTTTTTGTCTTAGGAAGGCCAAAAAATAGAAAATCTACTCTGCTAAGCTTTTCAAGGTAAAAGATGTGGGCCAGCTTACAGAGGAAACAATATGTTATGGTTAACATATCTGTCCTTAAACGTCAGGGCATCTTTGAGTTTAACATAATAAAACAGCTTTATTTGATCCAGGGAAGCTTTAAAATGGTATTTCTATGAGACATTATTGGACCATCAATAGTAAGGACGGGATCTTAGGGACATTCAGGGACTTCACAGGGTGAGGTTCCGGACGGGAACGCCCTTATTGGGGCGATTTTCCTGCTTTTTGGATAGGCTAGGGATCAGCTTTTCTTTAAGGGCCTTATAGGGTCTATTTTTCGTTGGTCCCAGTATTCTATGTTATTTGGACAGAGATTCTCTGTCGGCTATTTTCATAGAGAAATTTTGTTTTTGTGTTTATACTTTTATCAGTAATTTATTACAAGTTATGTTTTAAGACTTCCCCTTTTTTTATGTGTGTAACATCAACAGTACATGCCTTAAATGTCTGACAGGTGTCCGAGGAGGGACCCGCAGCAATCTTAAAAACAGGAGCCCTCTTTGCAGCGGCTGCCTAGAACCAAGAGGTGGTCGCACATATGAGGCTCTCTCCAGTCAGAGTGGTCTATCTCACTATTTGATGCTGTTGTGGTAGAAATACAAGAATTTCTACTAAGCTCTGAATGTCTCGAGGATTATTTGGGGGTCCAAAGTCTAGAGGCCTAAGAGTGTTTCTAGGCGCAGAATTACTGACAGGATTAGAAATCCCTTTCCTCTGTGCTGCACTAGTCATGTTAATGTGATAAAGTCTGGCCTTACACAACCTTTCTACTGTTTTCTCCTGCTGGATTGTTAATTTCTTTTTTTTTTTTATTAAACAGGTCTCTATTGATTTTGTTTCATGAAGATATAACACAAACGTATATTGTCACAAGATGAGGACGTGATGTTTGATAGAAAATCAAAGTAGTAAGAGTAATACAGGAAATGTATCTCATTAGGACTAAAATATGCAGTGAATCCTTAGTAAGACCTTTAGGGTATGTTCACATGCCATAATTTTGAAGTGTAAATTTACGCTTTAAAATACACCTGATTAGCAGCATGTGAACATACCCTCAGAGGTAGAAGTTCTGATTCTCGAACATTAAAGGGGTAGTCTCACTACAAGGATTGCTCTTAATGTTAAAGAGCTTGCAAAAATTAAGTCACTTTGCAATATATGTCAATTGACAATCTCCTACCTATTCTGAGATATCCCCTCCTTTATGGGCTGCATCAGCTCCTCAGTTTGCTATAGCTACAGACCTGTTTGATCTATCCTGATAGGCTGCCAGCACTGGTTGCTATAGCTACAGACCTGGCTTCAACTACAGCCTAGTAGAAGCTAGTAAACAAGCCCCTGAATTCAAAATGAAACCAAGAAAACAGGACTGAGGTAAGATGAATCAATGTAGTGAGACAACCCCTTTAAAGGGGTTGTCTCGCTACAAAGAATAGCTTTCAAATTGTAGGGAACACAAAATAAAGACATTTTCCAAATATATTGCTTTGTTCCTCTGTTTTCCCTAAGGAGATACAAGTGAATTTATGACCTCCCTGGCTATTTCAGTTCCCTCAGTAACCAACCTGTAAACAATTCTCCCCCTGCTGTTTGTTCTATGAGAAAGCAGTTAGTGAAGTCATCACACAGGTCACAGCAGTGTCCTTGCTGTTGAGCAGTAAAAAGCTTGATTTATGTAAAATAAACAGCACTGTATTTAGGGCTTTTGTTTGAGGGATCAGATAAGAAGTCCTGTTAGTAGTTTGAGAAGCTAATCTGATCTAATTAGCAACTGAAAGCACAGCACAGCACAGAGCTGTACAAGCACAAGCTGTATGCAAATTAGTCAGTCTGAACCAGGAAGTGGCAGAGTATTTCATTCATGCATCCTTTGAAACTCTGTAGGGAGACAACTTCTTTAAGTTCACAAATAAGCAGTATGTGTGATCATAACAATAAAACAAAGTAACATAATATAACAGAGCCCACCAGACCTAGTTAGATGCACGGCTGACACAGAGGAGAGAGGATTACCCACAATAAAGGGGTTCTCCGGGACTATATATTTTTTTTTGCTACAGCGCTCACAAACTTTTTTATATTGAACAGTGTAATTGATGTTTATTAAAAATTATTTACCTGTCCTGTTGTGCAGAACCAGCCAAAGAGCATTGTTCTCCCTTCCCACCCCCCTACCTCCTGCATAAAATGTGATGCTCATTGATGTACATTGACCACATGGCTTCAGTGAACATTTTGTCATCACTCAGTGGGTGTGCTTTGAAGCCAGGCTCAGCTCGGGACCACTCCACCTGTAGTGTCCGTGACCAGAGCAGAGAACAATCTGGCTGCATATAGTGAGGTCATTTTCTCATGCAGCCTCAGCAGCAGGAGTGATTACAGGGGAGATAGAATTATTAGCTGCTTCAATTACTATTGGTAATTGAAGCAAAGGACAGCAGTACAAAGCCTGGGAGGTTGTGTACAGGGCTACTGTGTGCTAGGACCATTTACACAGTACCTTATGAGTCACTATGTAAACAGAGGTGCTGACAGGAATGTAAGGCAATGTTAACATGGCTTATTGCCGGCGTAATAGCGGGGACGGATTTCGCCCCGCAATTACGCCAGCAGCTCGCCGGCCCCATAGACACTCATTATTCACGGCGCGCACACGCCGTAAATAATGTGCATGTCGCTTTCTCCCCCCTCGGAGGATTCGCCGAGCAGGGAGAAGAGACGGAATCCATAGTTCTCTATGAGAACTGTGGATTACCGTAATGACTGGGATGGACTCCAGCCATACTGCAGCGCAAATGCGGCGCGCAGTACGGCTGCAATCTGTCCCAGAATAAGCTGTGTGAACGAGGCCTAATCATGACAGCAAGGGGGGGGCACTTTTCAATGTAAACACTATTATAGAACATATTGTTCTATGAAATCTTTAAAGGGAATTTGTCAATTTTTTTTTTTACTTATTAAATCAAGCCCCTGATCTATATTCTTTTCCTCTTAGCAGTTTTTATTTCCTGATTGTAGATTTCTCTATTCGGCCGTCTATATATGACTGTGGGGAAGACATTCTTGCTTGCACTGCTTTAACAGCAGTCAGAGAGATACTTTCCAGCAGCTTCATGCACATAGGATTCTTAAGACACATTCTGTCCCATAGACTTGTATAGGAGAGTTTTCACTGTGAAGGGAGGGGAGAGGGGGAGCTGTGACATCTCCTCTTGTGACTGGTGGATTCTGTGTTATCTGTACACAATGGTGTCTCCTTTCAGTTTGACCCTGCTTTTACTGATAATGAGCACAATGCTGAAAAGCTCTCTAAACAGGACATGAAGTGTCAGACAATTATTAGGCCTAGTGGCCAAAGTGAAAACTGCAGGACTTAAGAATTATAAAAAAAAAATACTGAAAGTGATATGGAAAATTAAAAGAAACAACCAAAAATTCCTAAAAAATGTGTTTAACATAAAAACATGAGTTAAACAGCAAGTCATTTTTTGATGACACATTCCCTTTAAACTCCTGGACAACCCATTTAAGGAAGTTATAGGGTGCTGGCATGGGCTCAAGACCAGAATGTGTTGTTCCAGGTACTAAGTGCTGAAATCAAAGCACGTTCTTAACTTTTGTTAGATGTGAATAGGTAATATAAAAACTTTCCCCAAACAGGAAAATTGTTTTGTCTGTTTTTCCTTCATTCAGTGCAGTTTTCCCCCAATCCATTAGAAACAGAAAGGAGGAATGTGTGAAGTATAAGGGGATTTGGTGTAATCCAACATTGTAACATGGCCTTCCTAGCTGTGGCAGAGATATCATAAAAAAAAAAAAAAAAGAATTTGTATTTAAGGTAAAATGAGCTATCAGAAGGGAAAAGGCCAGGACAGGAGGGCAATGGGTTATCAACAACAACATTTTTTTATACTTTGGCAAAAGGGACATATGTGAGTATAAAGTCAGAAGTGGTGCAAAAGACCAGCATGTGGGCTACAGCATTACTGTCAATAGTGGGTAGGGGAAATTTCCATTAGGAAGCCCCTATGGGGGAAGATGTAAGCTCGATGGGCAATATTATACATCATTTCCCAATACAATTTTCCCACAAAAATATTAGCCCTTATGCGGCTATGTTGATGAATCGAGAACAATTTTAAAGAAGTTATGAATCTTGCAAGGATGAGAAAGGACAAACATTGAAATGTAGTTGTGACAAAATACCACAATGGAAAGATGTAATCTGAATATGGTAATACTTCTTACATCCTCAATCTGGGTAAAGAGCAGCCTGTAGAAGCAGAGCTGCCCTAGATGTTCTCAGAAAATCTGTAATTATTGTTATTATTACAAGAACAAGTTGACTGAGCGGATTATTTTATCTGAGGAACTATGATTATTTAGTTTGGAGAAAAGACGGCTTAGGGATGACCCAATTACAATGTATAAATACATGAAAGGTCAATTCAGAGGTCTATGTATTTTTTTGCTCAGGTCCATAACTAGAAGCATTTCTGTTGTCAAGAGGAAGAACATTTTACCATCAGCAAACAACAAGAACATGGAGACTATGGAGGACATATGCATGAACTACTGGTTCCCACTTTAAAAGAAAGACTGGCTTATAATGCATTACCATGCACAACCTATTAAACCACCGTGTAACGCTTCATTTTTTGTGTAGTATTGACACATGCTGGGCACTTCCCATGGCAAACACAAATTGATAATCAAATGATGTATCTTAGCGCTACATATACAAATATTTTTTCTAGACACATAAATGGTAGGTTCTCATGTACAGGTGCTATGCATGTAAAGTGAGCCCTCAAGTTACAATGGTGTCCGAATGCAATATTTTCAACATACTATGGTCTTTCCTGGGACATTGTATGTTGAATCTGGTTTCAGGTTCCAATGTCCAGACATGTATTCCACCATGAACATATTACTTGCAAAACACCTGTTTTAGTGAAGTACATGCAGTAATTCGTGGTCTAATAGCACCCCTCTATAATATAGTGCAGTATTACATGTTTTGTACTGCTCTTTACATGTGCCAGGATGAGCGGCTCCTGTCTACACCAGGTGAGGGTGGCACCTTTTTCTTGTTTTTACGGTAAATTGTGTATAAACTTTGACCCTAAAAGAGTATCCTTACTTTTTCATAGAAAGTGATTTTGAGCTTTCAGCAGCTCTTTCTTACTGTTCTATGTAAGAACTTGCTTGATCTGTATTACTTAAAGGGGTTGTATCATTTCATTAAATGGTTTTCAGAATAAGGGGACAGTGAAAACAAGCAACTTTGCAATTGGATGTCATTTGCAAAGCAGTCTTGTTTTCACTGTCTCCGTTATCTTTGTTCTCTGTAAACACTGTTGCCCAGTGCCGGTCAGATTCCTCCTCATTTCATTTCATTGGCTGATGGCTCTACTAATTTACATTCTGTCTGGCCCCCGGTCGTATTCACAGAAGCGCGTATTCCTGCCTCTCTCACTCAGAATAAGGGGCCGGCAACAATTTCACTCTATATAGCCACAGCTCCTCAGTGACCCTGAAGCTGCTTCTACAATCAGAAAACAGCAGAATTGTGCCCCGGTGCCTAATGCTCCTGCGTGTAAGGGCCCGGCAACAATTTCACTCTGTACAGCTAGTAGCTCCTCAGTGACACTGTAGCTGCTTCTACAATCAGAAAACAGCAGAATTGTGCCCTGGAGCCTTGTGTAAACATAGAAGGGAGACGGATCTGTGCTCTGGATGAGTTCATAGAAGAATGGATTCAACTGTAACAGACCTCCAGCTGTGAGATGAGAAGAGATCAGTGCTCTGAGTTCATAGAAGGCTGTCTAGACTGAATGCAGGGCTGTGGTATGTAAACAGCTCTTACAAAATAAGACTGCATAGGGAGAGGACAGTGACATGTTGACTGAAGGAGGGGGGTGGGGGGGAGACACTGACTTGAGAGCGAGCATAAACAGTGAAGGGGGGGGGGGGATGATGTCATTCCCCTTCAGTTAAGAAGCACCCAGCTGGGAACGGAACACACCTGGATTTGAGGAACTGAGAGAATCAAGCTTCAAGAAAACAGCCAAACTGATGAAGCGATACATCCCCTTTAAGCGACCAATGGGTAATAAAAAAATTACGATCTATAAAAGTACATTAACCTCTGCCATTCTTTTTCTCCTTACTGGCAATGTTCCTTGGACTCTGGTATTACTGCCCTATTTACATCACATTTTTAAAGGGGTATTCCCGTTTCTTTGATTAGCTCTAAACATGGAGGCAAAGAAAAATAAAGACTATTACTAAATAAATAGCTTTTCTGGATTTGCTTAGTTTCAGAGTTAGAAGCAGATGGTATCTTCTGCTTTTGTACACAAGCTTCCCTAGCTACCTATCACCCCTCTCTGCTTTTACAGGCTGCATCAGTGGTCGGGATGATGACTCACTCCCTGATGATTTTCTTACCTTGATGGACAGGAGTTTGTTTACATTACTTACTGACAAGCTTTTACCCTTTAGGGCATGTCCCCAAGGCACGGGTTTACGGATGGTTTTTCAGACTGTTTGCGGTTTTGCAAAAAAACCCAAAAAACTAGCACAACGGGCTTCTATGGAAAACCCGTGCAGCAGTCCCCACTGCCGCCTGATGGAATATGTGCTTGTGAATGGGAAGGGGGAGGGCAACTCCCCACCCCCCTGCGGCCGTGGGGGACGGCACTAAAACAGGACAAATACCAGTCAGATAAACCGACCAGTATTTGTCCTCTGCCGTGGAGACATGCCCTTAGAGTTCAATAGCCTTGTGCACTACAGTTAACAAACCTCCAGCACCAATGTCATTGTTATAGGCTCAACTAAGAACAGCAGAGTGGATAAATGTCAATCACTGCTGTAGACACACCCACAGTCTAGCCAAGTGGGTGTGAGTCTGAAGCTGCCTGTTGGTCTGTAAAACAGCATGGTGAGACAACCGCTTTAATACCAGTTTAGTAGTTACATTAAACGGATACATTTATTTTTATTTTTTAAGACTAAAAAGATCAATAATAGTGCCCCTTTCTCGTTTTTTTTTTGTATGTATTTGTTATCAATAAAAAGCACATCTGCAAATGTATATTTCATAGAGGATTTTTTGCAACATTTTTCCACAAAAAAAAAAAAGTATATGTTGTCAATATCATGTTTTCTTTGTTTTTTGTTTTTTTTTTTTTAACAAAGGACAAAAAAAACCCAAAAATATAGTGGTCTTCACTTTTTCATCCTTCACAAAAATCATATACTGATGTAAACCAGGAAAAGTATGCCCTTATAATGTTCCCCATTATAGTATGTGGTTCCGTTCAGCTATACATTAAATATACTTTTTTAGGCTATTCAAACATACTCTTAGCAGGTGGCAAAAACGTCATGTAGATGGGACCTTACAAGTGGTCCCAGTATGCTTTTCCAGTGGTTTGCACTGATACTTACCATCCTAGGGTGTACCTCTTAGGTTCCTCTTCTTCCAAATGGGACGTCCCCACTGTAGCCACTGATTGGCTGCAATAGTCATGTGCTACTGCTTTCATCACTATTTGGAGCTGTTACCTTCCAAACAGTGACGTAAGAGAGTGGCGGCCAAACCGCGTCTGCAATGTTGACATCCACTGGGAAGAAGACAGAAGGTAAACAGAAGACTGAGCAGAGCCAGCGCGGCAACGCAGGAGAGGAGGAAAGTCATGTTAGGATTATTATTATTTTATTGGGCACCATTATTTTACTATTTGATTTTTAAATAAACTCGACAACCCCTTTAAGGAATTGCAGACACCAGGTAAAGGAATTCATTTTTAAAAACAGGAAAGACAGCTTTTCTGACATCCTGTCAGCAGATAGAAATACCAAAGAATAGAAATATACTACAGAATTGCTTGTTACCTAATCACCATCATTGTACACATAAGTTACAATGTCAGTTGTAAAAACTTACAAAAAAAACCTCAGGCTTGGGCTGATCAACAGAGAAGCAGATGAAACCCCCGGTGGGCCCATAGGCATAGTGGGACCCTGGTTATGGCAGAAAGCAAGAGGCAAGTGCAGTGATTTACAGGAGCTGTAGGGTGAGTTCCAGAGGGGGGCTTCAAGAATCCACACCAACGGTGGACCCCAGGCACCCCAGTCCAACACGGATATAACTTCTAACCAATGTCATGGAGCTCAATGAGCCTTTGGGGCCATTACTGCTGTCCTCAATGCCGCCAAAGCGGAAGCCTATGCTGGCAATGGAACAGCTGTGCTGTAAGAAATCAACAAGGGAAATATGCACATCATTGTTCAATGAGGACTACCTCCCTGCAATACACTAGTGATCACAGCGCTTGGAATGTGTTACCATGTATCAATACTTCAATTTTTAGGATATCTTGCATAGTGACCTGCATTGTAGTCAGCAATTGCACTAAAATTTCTGCAGGCTCTCCCACCTTCTTGTGTTGACTCCATATCAGATTACGCTGGCAGACCAGGAACTGTATAAAAAGTAAATGTCGGAAAATGTAACCGTCCCATTACATTATAGGACCGCTGCTAAGGGGTTTCCTTGCGACAGAGAACATATCTTTAAGGATGGGGACAGTAAAAATAAGCACTTTTGCAATTGGTTTGTATTACCTAAATCATTTAACCCCTTCAGGACCCGGCGTTTTTTTGGGGGGACACGTTCGTTTATCCCTCCTCGCCTTCTTAAAGCCATAACTTCTTTATTTTTCCACCTAGACAGACACATGAGGGCTTTTATTTTGCGGGACAAGATGTACTTTCTAATGGTGTTATTCACTATACTATAGAATATACTGGGAAACCGCAAAAAAATTCCAAGTGGGACAAATTGTGAAAAAAAATGTATTTTCGCCATGTTTGCGGGGGTTTTGCTTTTACGGCGTTCAATCTTCGGTAAATATAATGTTTTATCTGTATTCTTCAGGTTATTACACATCCGGCAATACCAAACATGTAGGGTTTCCGTTATGTATTGGTACCGTAAAAAAATTCCAAACATTTTCTATTTCTGAAATTTGCGCCACAGCGCCATTTTGTGCACCCAATAACTTTTTTGTACTAACACCTACGGACGTCAGTGAGGGGGCATTTTTTGCAGGCTGAAGTGTACTTTTTATCGCTAGCAGTTTGGAATGCATGCGACTTTTTTGATCATTTTTATTCCATTTTTTGAGTGACGTAAAATGACCAAAAAACGCAATTTTGGCGTTTGGAATTTTTTTTCTTCTATGGTGTTCAGCGTACGGGATAAATGATGTTATATTTTTATATATCGAACTTTTTCGTACACGGCTATACCAAATATGTGTAACTTTTTTATTATTTTAATGATTTTATTTGTAAAATGGGGAAAGGGGGGTGATTTGAACTTTTAATACTTTTTTTTGTACTTTAAAACTTTTTTTTTTTTTTTTTTACTGTAACATTGTGGCCACCTGTGGTACTTGACCACTAGTTGGCGCGATTGTTAATACAACCTAATGCACTGCATAGGCAATGCAATAGGGTGTACAAAGATGGCGGTTTCCCCACTTCCTGTCTGCGGACGGAAGGGGGGGCAAACCGGCCAGGGTAAGTGACGGGAGCCTTCCCACGGTTCCCCACCACAATGCCCGGTGATCGGATCTGCGCAGCATAGCTGCGCTTATGCCGATCACCGCACCGATTGGTGCGCGGCACCGATCGGCGTTAATTCGGACGCCGAGGCCATCTTTGCCGCGGCGCCTGATGGGTAAAACAGTGCCGGTGGGCGGAGCCACCCGCCGGCGCTGTTACTGCCGGGTGTTAGCGGCGATTTGCCACTAACACCCGGCGGCTGTGCGGGGGGGGGGGGGGGGGGAGTCGCGGAGCGATCCCCCTGCAAAGCCCCTTAGCGGCCTTGGGACGTACTCATACGCCCAAGGTCGTTAAGGGGTTAATACCGCAGCTATTAGCTAATCTTTGTGTGTCTAGCGCTAAATCTGAAGCTTGAGTTCGGGCCACACCCCCTTTAGTTTGATTGGCTGTCTGATAATCACTTCAGCCAGATCAGAACACACCCCCTGCGCTGTGATTGGCTGCCTGCACTGCTCTCGAGCTGTGTAAACCAAACTGGCTCCCTCAGCTTTCTATGCTGGCTTATGTCTGTGTAATAAAGGCTGCCTGAGCTCTCTCTGCTCCTTTCACATTGATAGCTCTATGTGAAGAATATGGGCAATTATGGAGTCTCTAGCTGTTAGATTCCATCTCTCCCCCCATATAAAACAGCCTTATACATTCTGCTCCCCCTCTACCTCCTGCCTGATGACAGAGGTGGGAGCAGAGTGCCTTTCTCACATTTGTTTCATCATTTTATTCATGTATAACTATTTACACCAATACAGGTATTTTAGTTACAAGGAGGATGGGAGGAAGGTGACTGCTCTCCAGGCATAAGAACTGACCATTGCAGGAGGTCTGCAGAGCTGTGACATCCTCTCTCTCTCCCACTGCTCACACAGAATGATGTCATCAGTCTTCAGTGAGGGAAAACACACCTACTAGGAGGAGAGAACCTATACTAACCAAAACTAAAAACAAAATTTGGCTGGAGTTGCACAGAAAAAGTATTTGTTGCAACTTACATACAAATTTAACTTTAAGGGCATGTCCCCACGGCAAGGGTTTTCGGCCGGTTTGCGGTTTTTCAGACCGCCTGAAAAACCGTCCGAAAATGAGCACAATGGTGCTCTATGCAAAACCTGTGCAGCAGTCCCCACTGCACAGGTTTTGCCGCCGGCGGTCCGGCGGCAAAACATTGTAGAAGCACAATCTTCCGTCCGGTTTCCCGACGGATGATGTGCTTCTCAATGGAAGGGGGGAGGGCTGTTCTCCGCTCATCGCGGAGAAAAGCGCCCCCCCCCCTCCCGCGGCCATGGGGACGGGCGCAAAACAGGACAAATACCGGCCGGCAAACCGACCGTTATTTGTCCTGTACAGTGGGAACGCGCCTTAAGGGGTGATCCGGGACTGATCAGTGCTCGTTTGCCCATTGGGGTATGAGTAAAGACAGAAGAGAAGACTCATGCGTACCTCACGTTCACTCCCGGCCGCCGGTCCATTCAACGCTGAAGGTTCACTGCTTCAGCCCGGGATGAATGCACAGACAGGAAGGTAAGTATGAGTCTTCTCTTCTATTTTTACTCATGCCCTGGGCAAACGAGCATTAAAGGGGTCATCTCACTTCATTGATTCATCTTACCTCAGTCCTGTTTTCTTGGTTTCATTTTGAATTCAGGGTTGTGTTTACTGGCCTCTACTAGGCTGCAGTATAAGCCAGGTCTGTAGCTATAGCAACCAGTGCTGGCAGCCTATCAGGAGAGATTAAACAGATCTGTAGCTACAGCGACCTGAGGAGCTGGTGCAGCCCATACAAGAGGGGATATCTAGGAATAGGCAGGACACTTAATAGACACATATTGCAAAGTGACTTGTTTTTGCAAGATCTGTATCATAAAAGCAATTCTTGTTGTGAGACAACCCCTTTAATCAGACACGGAACACCCTTTAAGAACAAAATAATCTTGCTGACAGTTTCAAGTTAGAACTGTGAAAATCTGTATTGTCTCTAAATCCTGGATTTTTTTTTAATCCGAAATAAAATGACTACACTGTGCAGTACGTTAAAGTTATTTTCAGTGATGTTTTTAGCATTCATCCATCTTCTTGGCTGTGGGAGCCAGATGAGAACTGAACAGACGGAAGAGCATATTTGCAGGAACAGATGATTACCTAATAGTCATTATGACTGTCAAGTGCTTATTTAAAGTAGAAGGATATTCATTTAGAAACATTGAATTTATACTCCTTTTTATAATCGATCAATGAGAAGTAATTCACCCGGCCATATACCTTAGCTCACTGTTGGTCAGCCACTCGTTTGGATGAAAGCTATACTCTCCCCAATACATGCTCAGTTCAGCTGAATAGGAAGAGGGCAATCAGCCGCTAATAGACACCTCACTTAAAAGGAAACTACCATCAAAACGTTTGTTTTTACATATTGACAAGAAATGTGTGACTATTATATGGTTTTTGGGGTTTTTTTAATAATTTTTTTATAGCTTTCTTATGACCGTTATGCTCTCCCCTCTGTACGCTCTGATAGTAGGAAGGTCCATTGCTTGATGGACCTTCTTTTTGGTTGCCTCTGATCTGAGAAGTGTAAATATTATCAGCAATAACCTGATAAGTGCAAAGAAAGTGGTTTTCAACAATTCTCCTCCACCCTTCTGTGTAGAAAAAGATTACACTATGTTTCATGTATTGTTCATGGTCTGGTATACTCTAATCTATCTCTGTGGAGAGGATGATGGAGCAATCCTTATGTTATTTGAAGTACCCTGTTTCCCCAAAAATGAGACAGTGCATTTTTAGTTATGAAATTCAGAGTTTTGCTGCTTCTGCTGATGTTTGTGATGAAATCACTACAGTATATTAATACATGTCAGTGTTTTGTTCAACAATAAATTTTAATTATTTTTCATAAAAAAAAAAAAAAATTCATCCCCTAAAAATTAATATAAAACACTGTCTTATTTTTGGGGAAACGGCGTAGTCTATATAGAGAGGAGTAGCAGCTGAAGTGAGATAAGTCTGCCCTGCCATAAAGAAGTTGTCTCTCCCAGCTAGAGAGAGAAAATATTTTACATGGAATTTTTAATTGCATAGGACTGCCAAAATAAAAAATAAAAAAGTTATCTAGGAATATTGGTTTCAACAAAAATACTCTCTGAAGGTACTATTCCTTTAAAAGCAAGCACATCAGGAATATTAAAAATCCATCTGCTCAAGCATTCTTCCTCCTGGAATCTGCCGTAAAGGGACAGGCCAGTACTTTTGCTGCATAGTAGACGATAAGCCCATCCCGCCACAAGTATGAGGTGTAGTGATTACACTGCCTAAGAACAAGAACACCAAATATAGATCCTGAAATTCCTGAAATTTTGTCCATATAAATACAACTAAAATTAAAATGGCCAAACACAGCACCATGTTGAATGCATGCTTAGCAGCCAACTCGTTAGTAATCCCGAAGCTTTTAATCCTACCCCTGGGAACACCTAAGCTTCACCCTGACAAACCCACACCCTATTTAGAATCACCCTTGATCCATACTGGAATTACCTTGTTAGGTGGTGTTAGTCTAATCGCCACCCCTTTTAGAGTTCATATTCCAGGGGAGGGGCGGTGACAAGTATGATTAAAGGGGTTTCCACTTTTTACTGCTTTTATTATGTATATAATAGAAAACCATACAATTGTTTTAATATGCATGTATTAAAAATTCTGCTCCTGTACCTCTAATACAAATGCAGTAGGCCCCGATCCAGAAAGCAAAGAATTCTGTAGTCCACGTACTGATCACAGTTATGCTTTCCATGGAGTCACTGTATGGATTAAACATGGTGTCCGTCAAGTGACCCCTGGGATTCAGTACAAAACAGGGTTACATGACATCTATGAAAAGTAATAATGGTAGAATAATTATTAATATGGTTATTCCAGCAACTTCTTTACTGTGTGTAGTTACTTATATGACTACTGTCTTTGTAGGGGGTGTCATGTTTATAAAATTAACTAAAAAATAAAAAAAATAAATATAATATAATTTGGTATAATTTGTGGGGCAGCAAGTGTACAGCTTACCTACATCATCACCACAGGACAAATTAGGAATTACACAGTGTTCATTCTAATCAATGTGCTTTTTGAGTAATGTAGGAAAGGTACTCCAGAATGAGAGACACTCTTTATAATCACTCTTTATTATGACCAAAAGATGAAGATCCTGAACATAGCTCCTTACTCTATCAACTCAATTGTATAAAAGGGTATCTAAAAGATTTTTTTTAAACTGGAGAACCCCTTTAATAGGAGACACTACTATGGACAGGAATGTGGGGTATACCATTTTTCTAGATGGGTGTCTACGGCTTTGGTATAAAAGAGGAGCAGGAGCATTATATATTAGAAAGTTATATATTTCCTATTGTATACATAATAAATAAAAACAATTTAACATATACACCCCCTTTAATTCCTCACACTGGGACAGAATAGGCACTATGTCAAAACTGCCACTCTCCACAATATCACTGCCATATATTGCAAAACTTGTCAAATAGTCTTAAAAAAAAAAAAAAAAAAGGGAATCTAGCAAGAGAACAAAGAGTGACTTTTAATAACTATATTTACTATTTTGCCATAGGCAAACAAACTCTATCAGTTCTAAATCTATAAAGCACAAACTTAAATTTTATTCTATATATATAACACTTAACCTCGATACACACTATTTTAAAAACCTGATTTCAGAGGCCTCTGTCCCCTGATGAAGCCAGTTAGCTGGTGAAACATGTTAGGGAGGCCAGGCATGACATTTTAATTTGTGATTTTCTACCTCTTTCTACTGTGTTACCCGCTGCAGAGGGCTCATAAGGAAACCTTATATGTTTCATGCCCATCAGATTAGGGATGACTGCCCAAGTAAGATGTTCTGGATTCCTTTGTGGAGTTAGCAAATCACTGTATATATAGGGTTTCCCTGCTAAAAGGTGGTGTTCCACCAGACTTAATAGAAAAGGAGTTATTCCTTCACAATTAGAAAGGGACAAATTGAGAGGTTAGAAATCAGGTTTTTAAAATAGTGTGCATCGAGGTTAAGTTATATATATATATATATATATATATATATATATATATATATATATATATATATATATATAATAAAAGTTAAGTTTTAGTGCTTTATAGATTGAGAACTGATAGAGTTTAAGTTTGCTTATGGCAAAATAGTAAATATGGATATATATATTGCTAAACATCCCGAGCCTCTCTTATAGTAACATTGACTGCTCTGTAACAGTAATAAGCTGTACATCAAGTCTGACCTGTTATACAGGGTGCTCCTTTTTGTATGTCAAAATCTTCCATTAAGACATTGGTAAATCTGTCTCATAATTGTTCCTAACCTTTTAAATTCTGAAGTGGTTAAAAAAAACAAAAAACAAAAACAAAGAGGGAATACAACACTCCAGACCTAGACACAGTGATCTGTAATTTGTTTTGCCCAATTCACATGTGGAATGCAATGAGATTATTGGTGAACCTCAACTACATTCTAAGGAAAATGCAACAAAGGTGCAATAAAGTCTCCTAGAAATTACATTAGTAGTTTCCTCTATTTTGTCAGTAAACGGATAATAAAAGAGTAGTCAGCCAATTATAAACTGGACTACAAGAAGTGAAAAGACATGAGAGAGAAATTGCGAGAAGGCTAGGCCCACGTTAGTTCTGTCTTTTGTCCCGTCATAGGAATAGATCAATATAAATAACTGCGGTTCAATGAATTCTGTTGCATCTCCGTCGTAGTGTCCCATTAGTTGACCAGAGAAAATAGTGCTATTTTTTCCAGAACTTTTTATTGAATCTGCCACAGAAGCTCTGCACGCCACCATCTGTTGGCCCGATTCTTATCTGCTTCGGAGGGGATCTCAGGATTAGCAATAAGCCAGTGAGTACATCTTTAAAGGGTGGAATTTTACACAGAAAATAATCCTCTTGTAGGTGAGTAATCCCCTTTTGTCACATTGTAAAAACAGAGAAAAAGATTTTTTTCCCCCCTTTTAAATTTTCCATAAAAATTTTTTTATTCTTAAAAAATTTGGAAAAGAAATTTAAAAAACCTAAAGGGCCGGGTGTCAAAAAGTCACCCCCCCCCCCCCTTAAAACAAAAATTAAACTGTTTTTTTCTAATATCTTTGGAAGCAAGGGTTAAATTTCCCCTAGCCTCACCCGGGACGGATTACTGCCACACCCCTTTCTTAACAAGGGGGGGAAATTTAAAAATGGGCCCTGCCAAAACAAATTTTAAAGAAAATCAAAAAAATTCTCAAAACTAGCCCTCATGGGGGAAAATCCAAAAAAATTTCCCAAAAAAAAAATTGAAAAACCCAAAGAAATTGAAGCGATCAGTTTTGGGAAAAGGGTTTTTTAAAGCCACTCTAGAGTTTTTTGGACCAGGAGAACCATAGTGAGACCCAAATAATCCGGAAAGGGGAAAAACTTGGAACTGTAGAAAACCTTTCCCCCAGAATTGGCTGTCCATCCAAAATTCCCCTTAAAGGGGCTTGCCCCCACGGCCGGGTTTTTCGGACGTTTTTTAAAGCCATTTTGCGGTTTTTCAGACCCCCTTTAAAAACGGCCAAAAAAGACACAAAGGTGCTCAAATGGGAAAACCCGTGCAGAAAGTCCCCATCCCCGGGGGTTTTTTACTTCCGGGGGGTTTTTCCCCCTGCGGTCCCCGAAAAACATTGTGATAACAATCGTCCGTCCGGTTTCCGGACAGAATCTGTGCATCTCAATGTGAAGGGGGAGGGCTTTTAACTGCTCATCGCGGAGAAAAGTCGCATCCCCCTCCCCCCCGTGGCCGTGGGGATGGCTGCAAAACAGGACAAATACCGGCCGGCAAACTGCAGCGACGACTCGTCCAAGAGATCACAAAGCACCCCACAACAACATCCAAAGAACAGCAGGCCTCACTTGCCTCAGTTAAGGTCCGTATTCATGACTCCACCATAAGAAAGAAACTGTGCAAAAATGGTGGCCTTCATGGCAAGTTTCAAACAAAACTTGACAAAAAAAAAAACAAGGCTTATCCATTTTTTGCCGAAATATCCTTATATCTCCAATACTTTTGTAAGAAAATTCGTGAACGACAGACAAAAGTTGAACTTTTTTGGGAAGGTGCAAGCCCCCTTTACATCGGCTTTTAAAAAAAACACAATTTCGAAAAGGAACATTATACCAACATAACCATGGTGGGGTAGTGTGAGGGTTGGGGCTTTTTTTGCTGTTTTAAGGACCTGAAGACTTGCGGTGATAAAGGGAACCTGAATTCTGTTTCACCAGAAAATCCTGAAGGAAAGTCAGGCCATCGTTTCTGACCTCAACTGAAACGCACTTCGTTATGCAGCAGATCAAGCCAAAACACACCACAGGGCCACCTCGAAAGCTTAAAGGGGAAACCCTTTACATAGGTTTTTTGCCCCCCTGCTGAGGGCAGCACAACAGTGACAGACCTGCTGTTTCCACGCTGTGTCCCTTGCCTGAAAAATGCTGGAGTTTTAAGCATTTAATGCTCAAATCTTTTTCAGGAGGGGTTTTGGCCCCCCCCCACAAAAATCTAGCCGCGCCCACTGACCGTTATTCACCTGTTTCTACCTATTCAAAGTAATAGGTTTATCAGTTGAGGTGGGCGGGGCTAGCATCCAGTGGGCGGGGCATGAAAATAACTTTATATGACTATTTTCTGACTGAAAACTGCAGATTTGAGCACTAAATACCCTAAAACTATAGCATCTTACAGAATAAGGGACACCGCACTGGAAACAGCAGGTCTGACACTAGCTTGTTCTGTCCTCAGCAAGGAGGGGGAGGGGGGGGGCATAAACTATTTACGGTTCCTTTTAAAAAGCAAAATGAAGACTTTGGAGTGGCCTAGTCAAAGTCCTGACCATAATCCAATTGAGATGCTGGGATATGACCTTAAAAAAGCGGTTCATGTTCGGAAACCCTCCAATGTGGCTGAATTACAACAATTCTACAAGGCTGAGTGGCCAGAACTCCTCCAGAGCGTTATAAAAGACTCATTGGCATTTATAGCAAACACTTGATTGCAGTTGTTGCTGCTAAGGGTGGCCCAACCAGTTATTAGGTAATTACTTTTTCACACAGAGCCCTGTAGGTTTTGATTACTTTTCCCCTTAGGCCGTGTTCACACGGCTTATTCCCGACGGATTTGTGAGCCGTATTGAGCTCACAAATCCGGCGTGAATAATGTGCATGTCACTTTCTCCCCCCGCGGCGGATTCGCCGAGCGGGGAGGAGCGACGGATTCCACTGTTCTCTATGAGAGCAGTGGATTACCGTAATTGCTGCCGCGGATTTGCGCCGTACAGCAGGGCAAAAACGGCGCGCCGGACGGCGCCAATCCGCGGCAAAATAAGCCGTGTGAACGAGGCCTTAATAATAGAACTTCACTTAAAAAAAAAAAATGAATTTTTTGTTTACTTGTGTTATATTTGTCTAATATCTAAATCTGTTTGATGATCTGAAACATTTAAGTGCGGCAAACATCCAAAAGATTAAGAAATCAGGAAGGGAGCAAATACTTTTTCACACCACTATATGTTTGGTTTTTTTGCCTGTACTTATACCATCTACATTGTAAAGTGTTGTGGAATATGTTGGCATAAGAAAAATAATTATGAGGGCACTGAGATATCTAAAGAGGACCATGCAAAAAATGTATTTTCACATAACATGTCCTGGGTCCCCTGCTAATGCTATCCCAGGCTTCACAATAAGTAGATACCATTCTGAAAATCTTGGGTTACTTCTCAGCTACAATATTATTCAACTAAATAAATGAAAAAATTAGGGCTTTTACAAAATTCTATAATGTATTACAACATTTTAACACAGTTATAGAGAAATAAAGCAGAGAGAATGTGACGGTAAACAAACCCCGCAGCCATAGCAGTGCAGTAATAGAAATCGCTCATGGGCAAGTACTAAGTACATCTCACAGAGCAAACAGCAACATAACAGCATTTGCAGTCAGCATGTGAAGAGCTGCTAATCCACGCCGCTTTCCTTACAAAATGTCATGATGTCATAGGCCCTCAGATCATGTCCTTGCACGTATCAGCCGGAGTTAATGGGGGCAACAAGCTGATCATGACATGACGACATCAGCGAGCTGCAGGAAACGTGCGACGTGGTGAAGGCGATGTTCTAGCAATCCACGCACTCTGCTCGTCTGGATAATGCTTCTACTGCTTCCTGAGAGGAAACCATTCACAGTCTGTGTTATCTAAGCACCGCCGATAATTTCCTGGTCAACAGACGGGGAAACAATCACACTGATTTTTCAGACTGCTAAATCGAGGCACATCCAGCAGCATTTAATCAGAAAAAGAGGGATTTTCCAGACTGGATTTTTAGGATAATAAAGCTGATTGTAATTACTGAGGCCTATAAACCAAGAGACATGTAGTTTTACATGCTGTGCTCGTAACACCACATCATGGCTCAGTTGCGAGATTGGCTGCCAATAAAGGGGTTTTCTCACCATGCTGTTTCTCTGAGCCACAGCCAGCTTTAGAATTATGCATCCTGTCTATGCCAGGTCAGGCTGTGTGTGGTATTATAGAAGTGATCAGCATTTCAGCTCTGTGTTCACAGCTCTTCTAATTGCACTGACATGAGAGCAGGAGATGTTATCTATACAACAGAGCAATTCAGAGCTCAAGGTAAATAAGTAATTACTCTCTTTTGTTTGTTAGGCCATGTTCACACGGCTTATTTGGGCACGTATTTCAGCCCGTAATTCGTAGCGTACTGCGCAAATTACGGGCTGAAATACGGCCCAGTCATTACGGTAATCCACAGTTCTCATAGAAAACTATGGACTACGTCTCCTCTCCCCGCTCGGAGAATCCGCCGAGCGGGGAGAGAAGTGACATGTAATTTACTAGCGGCGTATACGCTCCGCTAGTAATGCAAGTCTATGGGCCGGCGAGGTGCCGGCCCCCCGCCCCCGTCCACACGGCGTAATTGCAGGGCGTAATTATGCCCTGCAATTAAGCCGTGTGAACATAGCCTTAGAGATAACACACTTTTTTTTTTTTTTTTACAGCTGCCAGCAGTCCCGTTTGCCGAAGTGTGGCGATGTCACTCCCTGCTCTCAGATGAGACAGAGCAGAGAGAGAAGTTCGGAGAAACCGGAGTACACTTACAGCAAATAAAAACTCTTTATCTTCTCAACAAAGCAAAGTAAAACAATGTATTTGGAAATGGTACTCCTTTGCAGCTTCCTATATGTTCAAAGCTAATCTTTGTAGTAGGCAATCCCTTTAAATAGGTAATACAACTTCAATTACCTGGGCACCGGATAAGCGCCCGTGATATTTTCTCTTTAGACTATAGTCAACAAATAAGTGAAAGATTCCTGAGGAAGGAGATTATGTACGACATCTGGAATGTATTTTATGTGTTGTAATATAGTTATAATACCACGGATATGTGATTATGCTGGTTGGATTTTACTTTTGAAAAATAACTGCACCAGCACTAGATCTTGTCCACGGATAGGAGATTTGGCATATACATGGACACACGTATGTATATGTACCGTACGCACCATAAAAATTGACATGTCAACTCTCTGCGGCGCTAATGTGCTGAGAGAGAGGGGTACAGTCATATGAAAAAGTTTGGGCACCCCTACTAATCTAAATCATTTTTAGTTCTAAATATTTGGGTGTTTGCAACAACCATTTCAATTTGATATATCTAATAACTAATATTGCACTTTTGTGTTAGTACAATAAACCTCATTTCAATCCGGAAATATACTGTGTCCATCCCGTTATTCGATATTTTCAAATTGAAATGGCTGTTGCAAACACCCAAATATTTAGAACTAAAAATGATTTAGATTAGTAGGGGTGCCCAAACTTTTTCATATGACTGTATATGGGGCAGAAATCTGCCTCGAGCCATTGCATGTTGAAGGTACGCACTTGCAAGCACGTACTTTCAACACCACTAATGAACGCGTTTTGCAAAAACACCGTGTGAACTCCCCATCAGTTCTTCCAGAGGATGCCCAAGCACCAGCCCCAAAGTAAACAATCATTAAAGAAGTTGTCCCATCTCCTAATATTCTCTCTGAAGCCAGCTTGTACGAGTTATAAGCCAAGCTCAAAGAATCGGGAGACGGCCACACTTGAGCAGTTCATGTCTATGGGAGACCTGAATACACCCGAGCATGATCGCTGGCCTCAGAGGGGATATTATGAGATGGGACAACCCCGTTAATTATTGGTTTGGGGCTAAAATGGAGCCAAGATTTGAGATCTGAGTGGAACTGTAAAGATGGCTATACATGATTGACTCATTCAAGAGAAAGCTATTTCACCCCACTTAAATCTGCAAGTGTACATGTTCTAATTGCAAAAAGCCGCTACTAGACACCTCAGAAAGGAGCTTATCGCCTATAGGGACCTGCTGAAATCCAAGCCAAACAACCTGGTTCCCTCAACATCATCTTCAATCAGGAGAGAGTTAGGAGGCCCTTGTATATATTAGATCATGGTCTGATCCTGCCACGTCGTTGGGTTTGGCCAAATTTAGTCCAATGCGTATGGGCACCTTAAAGGGGTTGTCTTACCATGCTATTTTACAGAGCCACATCCAGCTTTAGACTCAAAACTTCCTGATTTGGCTTTGGGGGGTCTATAACAGTGACTGGCATATCAGCTCTGCTTTTCTTAGCTGAGCCTGTTTTTGTGACATGAATGCAGGAGGTTTTTAATCTATAGTACACAAGGCTACAGAGCTCTAAAGAGTTCATGTTAGTCAGTAACATAGATAAACAAGCTTCTGTGCTGGAGAAGAGACTCAACAGGGAGTGAGTCACCATGGTCAAACTGAGGCTGCTGAAGCATTAAAAGCCAAGAAAGGTGGTTGGTAACCTATGGAAGCTTGTGTACACAAGCAGCAGATAAAATCTCCTCTATCTCTTAAAGAAAGTAAAATCAAAAGAGCAAGTACTTGGTAATAGTCTTTACATATCTATGCCCACATGTTTAAAGCTAATCATGAGAATACCCCTTTAAGAACTTTGGATAATACAGATACTAGAATATCATGCAAACAAAAGTCCATGTGTTAATGTAATCTACAATGTGGGGTAAATCTAGTAATGACTACCTTTTCATATGTTTGCACTGACCATACAATTATAGATTTATACAGACAACTACATAACAGTTATTTTGGCTAATAAAGTTTAATTATGATCTAGCATTGCAGCTATAGTATTACGTGGCTATCCAGTTCTACCCAGAAATGCTATAGCAGTGCTATTGAATAGTACACTGCACATTTCATAACTGTACGGGTGGCTTACGCCGCACATATTATTCATGCACGTATTGATTATGTGGACAGTGCTGTGGGAGTAGGTTTACATGCAGCACTATATTTAGATGTTGTACGCTGCACATACTGCAATTGCTTCCCACTCAATTCGGAAAGCTGAACAGTCACGTGACAGAAATTGTGCTATATTCGTTTAGCATAAATTGAGCATCACACTACTGTACCTGTCAAGCTCATACTTTATGTAGTCACTGAAACTTGTAGTGTGATAGCAATGAGTCCCAAAAATGTTTTCTTACAAAGCACACAGTTGTATGACCAGTGTCGTTGCTCAATCAAAACGTGTTGTACCCAAAGGCGACTAATACCCAATTCCTGCACTATTATTACAACTATTATAAAACATGACTTATTTCTGAAACTAATGACTCTAAGATTAAAATTCCAATTTGGATCAGTGTATCTCAGTAAAATCAGTAATATAAAAAGGTACAGCAAGTAACTCCTATATATATGCCTTGGGATAACCTTGGACTCCTCTCTATCCTTCAAACCACACATCCAAGACCTCACCTCTGCCTGCCGCCTCCAACTGAAAAATATTTCACGCATCCGCCCATTCCTCAGCTTTGACACTACAAAAACGCTGGTCCATGCCCTTGTCATCTCTCGTCTAGACTACTAAACCATTCTCTGTGGCCTCCCATCCAGCACTCTCTCTCCCCTTCAAACCATTCTCAACTCTGCTGCCCATCTTATCCACCTCTCTCCCCACTACTCCTCTGCCTCTCCCCTCTGCCAATCCCTTCACTGGCTTCCCATTGCCCAGCGAATTCATTTCAAGCTACTAACCATGACCTACAAAGCTCTCGATAACCTCTCCCCTCCATACATCTCTGCTCTAATCTCCAGATATCGCCCCTCTCGCAATCTCCGCTCCTCACAGGACCTTCTCCTCTGCTCTCCTCTTGTCAGCTCCTCACACAACCGTCTCCAAGACTTCACTCTGTTCACCCATTCTCGGAACCACTCCTCCAACACATCAACCCCTCTCCAACTTTCACCAGTTTCAAAGCAACCAAAAAAACCCAGGTGTGGGGCTGGGATAGCCAAAACCTCACTAACCCCACCACCCACAACCGCCCGCAAACTTTTTGCCCCACACCCTTCGTCTCCCCCCTTCTCCTTCAGATTTAAAACCCTCGCGGGCGGGGTCCTCTTTCCTTCGTACAGTTAATAGTCATTTTTCGTCACCATTGATTTTTTCAACTTTTTGTTATGTCTGTAACCCCCCCTTTAATGTACAGGCCCCCGGGAAATTAAGGGGCGCTCAAAAATAAATAAATAATAAAAATAAAAATAATATCATGTTCACATCACCCCATAGATAAGATTAGATTCCATGCATTTGGGGTTCCAATATATGTATGCACACAGACCTGCCTTGCTAGGAAAATACTCCACTGGCATGTTTCGCCTAAACAACGTCTTCAGGGAAGGAAATGAGCGCCGGGCTATATAACGTCCCAAAGCGATGTCATTGGACAAAAGACCAATAAGAGCCTGTCAGAAGGGTAATAGCCAATTGTATCATTTAAAATAAAACGCGTCATCTGCTGTTACATCTGTTGTTTTTATCAGTGTCATTGCTTGGCACTGACCTACAACTAATGAAATTCATGATCATTCTCCTTAAAACCAAGACTAGATCATGGCATTCATGTCAAAAACAATACGTTTTAAACCTGTGTCTTCCCCTTTTCGCCCCCAAAAACCCGATCCATAAAGGGCTTGGACTCCAAAAAACCCTAAGAAAGGTCCCATGGTTTTGTCTCAAGAGGTTATAAAGCCCAAAAACCTGTAAATTGTGAGGTGGGGCCTCCAGTGGTCAGATCTGTTTTTCCAGCACCCCCGATAGATGCTCAAATTGGACTGAGATTTGTGGAATTTGGATGCACCATGAACTTTTTTCCAAAACCTGCTCAGGAATGGTTTGAGGAATGTGCGGCAGGACACATTATTCTGCTAGAAGGGGCCATTACCATGAGGAATCCCACTGCCATGAAGGGTGTACTTGGTCTACAACAAAATTTAGGTAGGTGGTGCATGTCAGGACATCTACATGAATGCCAGAACACAGAATAACCCTTCTATTGGATTGGAGGGGATGGCTACTTTACCCCCCAACATGCATTCAATAAGCTTTTGAAGCTTAGGGCCCTCCTGCCAATCAAGCTTCTTTCCTTAAAGGGGTTGTCTCACTACATAGATTCATTCTACCTCAGTCCTGTTTTCTTGGTTTCATTTTGAATTCAGGGGTGTGTTTACTTGCTTCTACTAGGCGCAGTAAAGCCAGGCTGTAGCTATACAACCATCTGGCAGCCAATCATAGAGATTGAAAAACTTGTAGCTATAGTGATTGAGGTGCTAGGGCCCCCTACAAGGGGGGGTACTGGGAAAGTAGGACACTTTTAAATGGACACATATTGTAAAGTGTTTTTGTTATTGCAAGTTTTTAACATAAAAGCGTGAGAAAACCCCCTTTAAACCACTTTTGGTGGGTAAAATACGACATCGGGAAAACCCCACAAGCCCTGCCTTTGTACCAGTCTATTGTTTGCCCGACCCTTTTAAAAGGGGTGTCCAAATGAAGTAATTAGAAAACCATGCCCCCATAATCATACTGTGCAAGCGATTTATTGACCACTAAATGGCTTGTTCAGGAGATAAGTCCACTATCATTCGCTACCAAAAATAAATACATAAAACCCATACAAACACTTACCAGTGAGATATTAAAAAAAAATAAATCACAAAATAAATCAGGAAAAAAAAAATAACTGCACCACACCAAGAAAAAAAAGATTTATAAAATTTAAAATTAATAAATTAAATTTCTTTAAAAAAGGGTAAAATTGTAAAATTTTGTTTTTTAAATGTGTAAGGTACCTCCCCCTCCCCCCGCCAACCCATTAAGTTCTTCACTGCACTAAGAGGGGCAAATACCCCGAAACACTGTCTGTGTTAATTTAACGGTTTGGCTCAAATCCCCTTTCACATTCTAGGCCCTGCGAGCTACATGTAACGGGAAAAAACCAAATGAGGGCGCTGGGAGCCCCAGCCCCTTTCCCCCAAAGCCTTTGCTTATGCAAACACCAGTGGGGTCTGAAGGGCAAAAAAAACCCCAAAAACCGACCAAATTTATTGGTTCCTCTCCTCAAGGAGAGATCCCCTTTCGAATGTGTAAGGTAATCACGGATGTCCACAAGAGAATATAAAGTATATATAAAGCTCAAGATAAACATAATTCATTCTCAGAACATTATTTAATTCATATAAACTTGATATAAAAGGAGTTTTCCCATCTATCTTTTTTTTATTTTCCGGGTTAATTAGCCTCTTCAAGCTCACATATCCTGTGCAGACTGCACTGAATGACATTTCAGCTCTGCTAGCTTCTATTGCTAGCTGAGCCTGTTATAAGGACATTACTGATGGAGGGGTTTGGGAAAAGGGCAAGGCACTCAAGCAAAAACTCGGGACTAAATTATGGGGGCACAGACGGGACAACTGCCACAAAGACCGGGCGCAAACAGTGTGTTTTTTACCTGGGGGGCGGGTTAGACATATCGGGGATCGGGTGACAGATTGGGGGTGGGCTGGGGGGAGAACCCACGTCGGGGTCCACATTGGCACCAAACAAAGTTAGAGGTAGGTGATGCCCTTAAAAACGATTTCGGGGACTTAGGCCAACAGCGCGGGGCAAGGACCTCCGAGGTAATTTTTTCAAAATATTACCTTTTTCCACGAGCCAACCAAAGGCAGAGGGAATTAGAGAAGTAATAAGGGCTCAAAAAATTGTGTAGGAAAGAGGGATTTGGGTTTTTGGAAAAACGGGGCTGATTTCGCTTCTACAGACTCTATGCTAGGGGGGGGCTGCCCCAAAATGGGGAGGGTGCAGCTGTATTGGGGGGACAAAAGGGCCCAAAGTGGAGGAATTTTAAATAGGACGGGGGGGGGAGGGAATAAACATATAGCTGCAAGTTGTGAAGATAGAAGCGGAAAATTGGAAAAAAATAGGGGGGGAGGGGGAGGGAGGGGGTGTAGAAATAGAAAAAAATGGGGAAAAGGAAAAAAAACTGAAAAATCTAAAAATTGGCATGTGACCAATGCCAGGACCCTGCCCACAAAATTAATGAACTGAATATTAATAGTAAAGAAAAAATGAAAGGGGGGATAACTAACAATTTTCAATACATTTTCTTAAAAACTTCATTTTAATTATTTAAAAAAACAAAAACCGGAAAGGGGGGGGTGTCTGTCTTATGTAAAATCCTGCTGAAGCCAACATTCAAATAAGGTACATAATAAACAGGGGGAAATCATTATGGGTAAAATACAGGGGGGTAACATTATAATACTAATAGGGGTCGCTATGGGCCCCCAAATATAACAGAACCCATGGAAATATACTCCTCAGGCAAATAGATGAGGGGGCTAATCAAATGGGTTATTTTATGGGGACTTTAACTATCCAACATCAATTTGGGAATCTAAAGCTTGTACCCTCTCATAAAGGAAACAGGTTTTTGTCATAATTTGAAAATTCCCTTTGCCAAATGGTGCAGGAACCGACTAGAGGAAAGGCCCTTTAGCCCGAATATTAACTAATTTACCTGACAATAACAAAGGTTCAGGTGGGGGGTACCGGGGGAAATATGACCATAATATAAAAAATTTTCCTTTTATTCTTAAATTGAGTTTTTTTGTCAAGGGGCCACAAAAACACGAATTTTAGGAAGGTAATTTTATTCGCTTAGGGGGCCCAAAAACCGATTGATGGGACAAGGGTTTTTAAATATGGAGAACTAATAATAAATGGGATATTTTTAAAAACATCCTAGCTACCATGTGAGAGGTAAAACCCTTAGGGAAAAAAAAAAAATTAAAAACAAAAAAACCCAATGGGTTAAACAGGGATGTAAAAGAGGCAATAAAAAACAAAAAAAAGGTTTAATCTAAACAGGAGGGCATAAGAGGCACAAGAAGTATAGGGAAAAAAATAAAGGTGTAAAATAAGGAAAAGGGAAGAAACTGGAGACGGAAAGACATTTTGCTAAGAAAGTAAAACTAACCCAAAAATTTTTTAAATAAATAAATAGTAAAAAAATTAAAACGGAAAATGTTGGCCCTTTGAAAAATACTGAGGGGGAGACAGTAGAGGGCGTGAAAAAAAGCAAACCCATTAACATTTTTTCTCCCTGTATTTACCGAGGGGGATGACCTTCCCCGTTTAACCAAAAGGGTTGGTAAAATCCACAAAAAATTTCTTGTCTAACCCCAAAAAAGTTCCCCGTCCGTCTTGGAAGATAAAAAAACAAATCCCCAGGTCCAGATGGCAACACCCACTGTCCTAAGGAATTAAGTGATGTCATAGATGGCCCCTATTTTAAATTATGGACTGCTAATAACGGGTATGTCCCAAAGGATTGGCGCATAGCAAATGTGGTGCCAATATCAAAAAGGGGGCAAAAAGTGATCAGGAAATAAGGCCATAAGCTTAACCCTGTTGTAGGTAAAAAGTTTGAAGGTTTTCTCAGGATCTATCCTGGATATCTCACTAAAATAAAGTATAACGCCGTTTTCCCGCATGGGTTTTTGAAGGACGGTCCTGTCAGATAATCTCACAGCTTCTATGAGGAGTCATGCTAGATGGGTCGGGGGTGAGGCATGGATGTCATATACTAGATTTTTCTAAAGCATTTTATACGGTGCCACATAAAAAGTTGGTAATAAAAAAGAGAAAGCTTGGATGGGGGAAAAAGTGTGCAAGTGGGTAAGCAACTGCCCCACTGATAAAAACAAAGGTATAATTAACGGTACATCTCAGATGGATCGCTGTTACTAGTGGGGTACCACAAGGGGCAGTATTGGGGCCCCTTTCCCCTTTAACATTTTCATTAATGATCTAACACAGGGGAAAACACAGTAAATATCGATTTTGCGACGTCTAAGCTCTGTAAATAAAAACACAATAGAGGATAATATGTTATTACAAAGGGATCTGGATAGGTTGGAGGCCTGGGGAGGGAAAAGGCAGATAGGTTTTAAAATGATAAATGCAAGGTTTTGCACATGGGAAAAAATCCATTACAGATTTCAGGGTTAAAAGGAAAAACACTGGGAAAAATACATGGAGAAGGGACTTTTGGAATTTCCCGGTGGACAGTAAAATTAATTGTAGCAGCCAGTGTAGGGACCCCGCAGGCCAAAGCAAATTTGGGTTAGGGGTGCATTTAAAAAGGGGATAGAGTACATGATGGAACATTTTTCTCCCATTATACAAGTCCTGGGTTTGACCACAAAGGAATATTGTGTACGTTTTGGCACCATGCACAGGAAAGACATTGAGGCTTGAACAGGACAAAAGGGGGGCAACAAAAAAAAAAAAAGCTGGGTGGACTACAGTACCCCGAAAGATTAGCAAGATTAGGGGTTATTTATTTTTGGAAAAGAAAGGCTTCGGGGGGGGCTAAAAATAGTTTAAATACACAAAGGTCCCAAAATAGAGATCCTCCAAAGATTTATTTATACCCAGGGCTGTATCTAGAACAAGGGGATCCTTTTCGTCTTGAGGAACGAAAGTTTCTACAAAAAAGAAAGGGGTTCTTTACTGTAAAAGCAGTGGACTATGGAATTCTCTGCCAGAGGGACTGGCATGGTGAAATTTAATAACCCAGTTCAAAAGGGTTTGGGTGCTTTTGGGGCGAATAATAAACAAGTTATGTGACTAGATTGAGGAGGGGGTCATTGATCCAGGTTTTTTCTGATTGCCAGATTGGGGTCGGAGGAATTTTTCCCCAAAATGAGGACAATTGGCTTCTACCTCATTGGAGGTTTTTTTTTCCTTCCCGGTCAACAATTAGCACAACAGGGTGAAATAGATGGGGCGCTTTCTTTTTTTAGCCTTACAAACTATGAAACTATGAGCTAGCAGAGCTGTAGGTGTCATGAGAAAAAGAAGAAAAAAAAATGTACATACTGCCAAGAAACACTGTTTGGCTATGTCTACACAGCATGGTAATACGGTCGTATTTAGAATCCGTGGTACACTGTGCGGCATAGACAGCAATAAAAAAAATCTGTGCTGTAGTCTACACAGTACACATTTTTTTATGATCGCTTTTAAAATCCGGGGGATTTTAAAGCAGGTTGGATATTCTCAGCGTGTTTGAAGAAAAAACAAACGCTCCACTCCAAACAGGTCTCAGTAACTTTCCTGTCCCCTTAGCAATTAATCCTGGGTGTGATCCAGCATGTAGATCCAAAAATAGCCCATGGATCCAATGGGGGGCCGGGGTTTAAAAAGTGACCTAGGGTTTTTTCATATATAAATGTACTCGTATGAAACTTATTCCCGATTAAAGGGGGAAAAAAGCCAAAACCGTCGGTGGGTTTTGCCCCCAAGTTTATTTTCATTGATTCCTATGTAATACTGCATTATAGTTCATACACGACGTGGTTTTTACGCGTGTTTTAGGTGCTTCTTTGGACACTTTTTGGGCGCTGAGAAAGAAGTGTCATGTCAATCCTCATAGAAGTCAACAGAGAGCCACAAAACTTTTTGCATAACCTTGACATGGTTTTCGACACATTTGTGATGCGTTTTTCAGCGCTGTTTTTGCCCTGGCTATTAATTTGTATGGGCATTTTGGAAAGAAAACAGTGCTGGAAAACCTCGATGAAAATCTCATCTGAAGCAGCGCTGCAAAATTTCGTCGGAAACCACAGGGAAAAAAAATGGATCAAATCCTCATCAAAATCTTGTCTGCAAAGTGCTGCATTGAGGCGCTTTTCAGACAAGATTTTGACGTTGAAAATTCAGCATCCAAGTCAGCCGTGTGAACATACCCGAAACATTAACAAACCTTTTAATTAAAACGATAAGCTCAGAAACGGAGAAGCTTGTGTTCTGCGGGTAAGGCTACGACCACACGGCAGAGGACAAAATACTTGTCAATTTTTAACCGAATCTGGCCAGTATTTCACACTTGTTTTTCGTTCCAGTTTTTGTCCTGTTTTTTTGCTGCGGTTTTCGGCCGTCCCATTCAATTGAACAATACTATAATCCACGTTTTTTAAGTGAAATATGGCGGATTATAGAACATGTTTTTTGATCCAGTTTCCGGATTTGAAATCCGACTTGTAGAATACAGCTCGGATTTTCTATTGAGGATTATGGGGATGATTTACAGTCGGATTTTTATGGATTCTAAATCCCAAATCCGCTTAAAAAATCCGACAGTAAATTTGCTGTGTAGACATAGCCTTAGACACAGCAAGGAGCAGACAGGGGTGGTAGCTAGAGAAGCTTGTGTAAACAAGCAGGAGATAAGAACTGCTCTAATTCTAAAACGAAGCAAAATTGGAACAGCAATGTATGTGGCGATATTCTTTATTTACCTTTGTCTACAGGTTTTAAGCTAATTTATGACATAGGAACACCCCTTCAAGGTCGGCTGAAGGTCGCGCAGTGGTATTGGGGTCACATTCAAGCTGTGGCACACCGTGGACATGAAGGATGACTTGCAGATTCCATGTACCACACAAGACATGGGTTAGGATCTCTCATCGCTATGGACTACGTTCTTCTAGGTGTCGTTATTCTTTATGAAATGTTGACTGTAGCAACTCATTCCATCTGCTGCCTGTTCTCCATTCACGTAGGAATTACTAGAAATTTTCTTGGTCTCCGATTACCTTGTTGTGAATCAGAAAGTTTGCCCAAATGCTTAGTTGTCACGGCAACCAGACTCCTTGACGTCAGATGCAAAACTGGTGGCATCCGACCTTTCTTCTTCGAAGATCTTTGAAGGTATTTCCCTTTTTTATTCTTTCAATATGACCATTATTTTTTTTCTGCTGCTTACATAACCGGATAGAGCACTACAGGCATCTCACCAAGTAAGGGACGGATAATTGCATATTATACGGGTTGAAGTTTGTTATTCATGGTGGTTTGCTTCCAAGTTTACCAGTGGTGTACTCATCAGAAGATTAGCTCACGCGAGTAATAAAACCACTCTGATAGGGCAGAGCCAAAAGGAAATAGAAAATCTAAGCAATGCCCTATTGATAGAAATAGGCTCCCCATTAAAATAAAGCAACAATTCAAACAATACAACGGAAAAACCGAAAATACTAGTCAACACTATGAGATGATTGTACCTGCTGTTACATTTAGTTTAGTAACCGTGTTGTAGCTTATTAATAGAAAAAAATATGTTACTTAGGCCCCACCAAACGCATACTGAACTGGATCTGCATCCTGTTATATCCAACTGGAACCCACACCAGATGTTCTCAACACAAATTTGGAAACTCACGTCAAAGAGGAAAAAAAAAAAAAAAAAAGGGAGTCAATAGGAACCACCTCAACGCATCAGAAAAGCTGCTAAACACATACCACTGCGAAGCCCACAGTCTGGCTAAATGGATCAAAACCTTTTGACAATTGGTCTCTTTTCGACCAAATATGTTTTATGAGACAGAATAAAAGTAGAACAAAACATCAAAGAAACCAAAACAAACCCAGCCCCAGTCACATTTTTAAAAAACCAGGCTAATATCCAGAAAAGTGGATATAATAGTGTGAGGATGTGCGGTCCATGCCTCTTCCTTCCATGTTTTGAATACATATGTCTATCTTTTCACACATGGATCAGCACTCCTCCCCATTTGACCCAGGTCTTTTTAATTAGCAGTAGTCTGTATAGGGGTTAATGCCGTTTTCCTTTCAGTCTACTTGCAGGGAACCCTGGAGAGGTACGCTGTGTCAACCTTTCCTTTTTTGGTGTTGTGTGGCGGCCATTGTTGCTGTGGTGCTGTGCTTGCGGGGTGGTGCAGCCCAGAGCCGGGGGGCGAAGCCTAGCAGCAGTGGTGCTGTGGGTTGTGCCCCTTGCTTGTGTAGTTATTGCTGCAGTGGTGGCCGCCATTGAGTGCTACCAACATTAGTGTAGGGACCCACTTAAAAGAGGTCGCCGTGAAGTGGCAAGTGGGCCTATACCGTTTGATCAAAAAGTATACTAAGAACCTCCTGTTCAATTTTGTAAAGTTTTGCTGAGAAGCATTAGATCAACACACAGTGTGAGGATGTGCAGTCCATGCCTTTCCCTTCCATGTTTGAATATCCAGAATGACCACCTTGTGTAGCATGAACAGCAAATAAGTGGGCTGGGGGTGACTCGGTAATATCCTGGTTGGTTGTCACAGGTATCTGTACCCATGCTGACTGCTGTCCATCCCACCACTGCTAGAGGGTACAAGGGGAATGATGATTAAGCTTGTCCCACACATGTTCAATGTGGAACAAGTCTGGGGAATTGTGGGGTCAGCGTAGTACTTATTACTCTATTGGTCAAACTCTTCCAGTTAAATGTTGAAAATGGTCTTTTCTGTAAGATCCCATGCATCCTAGGAGAGATAATCAGCATGGGTGTATATGACCTGCAAGAATGGTTTCATACCCACTAGGTTGAGGGTGCCTTTCACATGGACGACTAGGCCCACACAATGCCACAGAAACACTCCACAGATATCAATACTGCCACCATCTGCTTATGTTCTTCCAGCAATGGTTGCTGAGTGTTTGTTCTCTGATGTTTCTGAACTGACAAGCCGACAACCACCTGTTTGGTGAAGCAGAAAACATGACTCTTTGGAAATGGCAAACCCTTGCCAATCAACGGCGGTCCAATTCTGCTATGAAAATGTAGGCCTTTTCTGCTGATGCAACTTAGTTAGCAGAGATGCAGTGACATCAGTCTGCTTTGGAGCGCCATACACCGTAATGTTAATTGAACTGTTTAGGCTTAATTCACATATGCGTCAAAAGTCCCATTCCATTTTTTTCATCTGAACAATGAGCAACATGGTGAAAATCAGTATTGTAATCAGTAGGGTCCATCAGGCGGCGTTGGGTGTCCATTGTGACATGAATCCCTTGTTGTCTGTTTTAACCTATGCGGTGGAGGTTCAGAACAGAACCCCTGACGCAGATGTGAACTAAGACAGACACATGTGGTAGCCCGCTGGTTCATTTTGGTGGTGTCCACTCACGATACACTTTCGCTACAGCAGCAGGTGAACAGTTCACAAACCGTGTCGTTTCAGTAATGCTGCCCTTTGCCCAAAAGTCAATGTTTAGACAGCCTGTTGCAAACCAAATATACCTTCATGTGTTACGCGCTGCCAAGGTCGGAAGTGGTCATCATAAGGCCATGTCCCCACTGCACGGGTTTTCGGACGGTTTTTCAGACCGCCTGAAAAACCGGCTGAAAATGAGCACAATGGTGCTCTATTCAAAACCGGTGCAGCAGCCCCACTGTATGGGTTTGGCCGTCGGACGGTTTTGTCGCCGGCGGTCCGGCGGCAAAACATTGTAGAAGCACAATCTTCCGTCCGGTTTCCCGACGGAAGATGTGCGTCTCAATGGGAGGGCTGTTCTCCGCTCAGAGCGGAGAAAAGCCGCCCCCCCTCCCCGCGGCCGTGGGGACGGGCGCAAAACAGGACAAATACCGGCCAGCAAACCGGCCGGTATTTGTCCTGTGCAGTGGGAACGCGCCCTAATGTGACTGGCCTGTTTATATGTAAAAGTACATCTTCACACACAAACATAAAAACCACATACATACGCACGTAGGCTAAATACCACTTCACACTAATCGTCTATATACTATTTGCTTTGATATGCTAGAGCTGAAGGTAAATCTGTGCCTGAATTGTAGGTGAGTCACTGAAACAACAAAATGAAGTAACAAGTCTGAGAATCAGTGCCAAAGACACCACCTGGCCAGCAACACTACTGACAAGATGTTCTCCAATGTTCATATAACATGTTCTGACAATAGATGCCTAGCACTCATATTCCAGCGTTACAGGCGGCATTCAAACATTCAGCTTTCAGAGGCCACAAATGAATAAAATACCGAGACTTCTCCTAATTATAACTCCATAAAATAAGGAGTCTAACAATTAGCAGTGACTTTATCACTGCCGGCAATGACAGACACGCTGCGGCGTTCACATGAGAGATCACCGCTGCGTGTTTGCATCGCGCCTGTCAGGTCCGTCTTTAGGATGCGATCCAAGAAATGACATGCAATTCTTTGTAAGACAGACCCGACAGGCGCAATGCAAAAAAGCAGCGGTGATCTCTCATGTGAACGCCGCTGCGTGTCTGTCATTGCCGGCAGTGATAAACTCATTGCTAATTGTTAGATGCGTCTCTGGGTCCGTTCTGAGGGACCAAGAGACGCATCAGAAAAGTGGATGTTCACATGGACGCAAGGCTATGTCTCAACAGTACTGGTTCCTGATCGGAACTGTAACCAGTGCCCCTGACTGTAGCCACTGCCCCTTGGACCGCAATAGAAAATCCATGCTGTAGTCTACACAGGACGGATTTTCTACTGTAGGATTTCTAAACCACCGGTCGTCTGCCGGAAGATAAAACATATATTAAGGTGGATTCCTGTACAGTTAATATACTGGGCCGACGGGAAATCTGAAAACTAACAGTAATTTTTATGCAAACCCGTGCCAAAAACCGCGGTATGGCGATGTTAAAATGCCGTAGGCTTTTGGACGACATTTTAACTGAATCCTGTGTAGACATAGCCTAATAGGAGGTATAATCTTAGACCAGACCGTTCTAACCTGCACCAAATTTATCAGCACTATGATAAATGTGGCGCAATGTAAGACTGCCTAGTCTACGTGTACGCCAAGTATTACAGCCCATCAATTCTTTCAAAGATGGAACCGAGCTGCGCTATAGAAACACGCAGCGGCGATCTCCTCATAGCCCGCAGTGATAAACTCACTGCTAATTGTTTAGATCAGTTTCTGGGTCCGTCATGACGGTCCCCGAGACGGATCTAAAAAGCGCTTGTAACACGGAGTGAAAATGCAGTGTGAACAAGCCCTTACCCTGGACAGTCTTCTAATCCGCCACATTTATCATAGTGTTGATAAATCGGGTGCATGTTTAAAGAGAACCTGTCACATAGGTTATGCCCTCCGTGCTGGTGTCAGACCTGGTGTTTCCAGCGCTGTGTCCCCTATTTTGGAAGGTGCTGGAGTTTTCGAGTATTTAATGCTCAAATCTTATTCATGAGCAGGTGTTAGCCTGTTATGCCGTAATTTTGATGCAACTGCCATAATAAAATGCGTCCTTATGTTTTTATGACGTGCTTAAAAGTCAGGCAAGTTTGCTTGGGCTAAACCAGTTTCTGAAGTTGAGCTTGCATGAGTGGAGATGTATGGTTACTCTAGGAGTACTTACTCCTTCAGCAGAATTACTATAGTAATAATATGGTAATGATCTTAACCTGCTCGGAATTAATGATCATTAAGTTGATGTGATAGGATCATATTGAGAAATATCTTGGCTTATCACATCAAACCAAACTAGTAAGACTAAGGGCTTGTTCACACAGCGTTTTTGGATCCGAAAATCTCATCCAAAAACTCATTGACGATTGGATCTTATACGGATCCAACATGCAGCTGCTTTTTGAATGCATGTTGGATGCAGCAGGATCGTAACCCTATAGTTTTGAATAGGGCTCCTGCTGCGTCTTTCTGACCAAGAATTGACATGTCAATTCTTGGAACGGATCCGAAAGACACAATGACAGACGCATTGACATCACTCTTCTGAACGCTGATGCGTGTTTTATAGTAAAAGCAATGTAAATCACATTGCTATTTATTTGATACGTATTTGGGTCCATTTAGGCTCTGACAGATCCAAATACGTATCTAGAAGCGTATGTTCACACGGACTCAACACACCATGTGAACATACCCTAATAGGCACTACGGATCATTCAAACAACTAATGTACAGGACATAGTCATCGTCACTTGAACGTTACAGCAGGGATAAATATTTGGCCTGGCTACCTTGACGTTGAATGTGATTTCCTCCATGACGTAGACCCGCTCGGGAAAAGCTTTAGCCACCTCCTCCACACTGTTAAAATACTGCACTGGCTCCTTAATATCCCGGTCCTGCTCCAGCAACTTGAACTGTCCTGAAAATAAAGGATAAATACAAGTGTTGTAAGAGATTTGTGCTGGAATTCGGTCATAGTGGAAACCTTCCACAATACCCCGTGTTGTATGACTGAATAAATCATAGCAAAACAGAAATCCATAGCATGTACACACAAAATAGTAATCACATAAATACAGCGCGTCGTAATCCTGAGAGCTGCTCATCGGAAATAACAGATTAGTGAACTCCGATGGCTCTACAGCTGCGCAGGTTAGCCAGATTCTCCTTTGAGGTCATTCTCTGAAGCACAGCCGAAATAATACTGAAATACAGCAATCAATGGGGTTGTCTCACTACATTCATTCATCTCACCTCTGTCCTGTTTTCTTGGTTTCACTTTGCATTCAGGGGCATGTTTACTGGCTTCCACTAGGCTGCAGTAGAAGCCAGGTCTGTAGCTATAGCAACCAGTGCTGACAGCCTATCAGGAGAGATCAAGCAGGTCTGTAGCTATAGCGGCCTGAGGAACTCAGCAGCTCATACAAGAGGAGATATCTCAGAATAGGTAGAACACTGTGAATGGACACATATTACAAAGTGACTTGTTTTTGCAAGATCTTTAACATAAAAAGCAATCCTTGTGGTGAGGCAACCCCTTGAACGGCACCTATGTGACCAGAATCCAGATAAACAGAAATTCCATGGAGAGGACAGGCTGTAGGACGGAGTCACACACGCTTCTGACGATAAAGCTAAATGTAAAAAGGGAAGACCCCAAAAACACCATTAATCTGCTGCGGGTTTCCCAATTTGGGCCCCCTTTCCTTTTATTTTAAAAGGATAGTTTGACCTTTCCTCCATTCAAAAGGGTTTGTTTTTTCCCGGGGGCCCGTATTTGAGGTGCAGGTTTTTTTTGTTTGGGGCCCGCACCAAAGGATGTTGGCAGTTTTTCCTAGTGAGTTTTATAAATTTGTTGATGTTACACCCCCCCTTTTTTAAACATTCCCCCGTGTATAGTGATACAGCTGGTGCTCCCATCCTTTGGAAATTTATTTATACATTTTTTAAGCATGGAGTTGAAGAAAAACTACAACTAGGCACCTACATGAGGAAATTTTGAGGAACTTTAAAACCCCTAAGTTTTTCACCTCACCCCATTTATTCTACTTAGCAAAAAAACGAGGTAAAAAAATACCCCAAAACACCCATCTGTGATAAATTTTCGGTTGGCTAAAATTTCCCCATTCACTTTTGCAAGGGTTAGTGAGATGGATGTGGATTGAAGAACCCCTTTTAAAATTCCAAAAGTTGCCCCGAATAACCGAGTCTTTTCCCCAAAAAGTTTTTTAAAAAAAAATTTTAAAATAAAGGGATTGCCCGGGGGATTAAAAAAGCTAAATATTTTCCGGGGGGAAAATGATTAAAAAATAAAAAAAAAAAAAAAAGCCTACTAAAAGCGTGACGCTCCCGTTTCCGCCCGGGGTGGCCGCCTGTACATCCCAGCTGCAGGGTTTGAACTCCATCTTTCATGTGCTATGTGCCCCCAGTCCAAGGCCAAGGGGGTAAATTTTTACTTTTGGGGCCTGTGACGGGCCCTGAACATAGCATGTGAACGTTTTAAAACGTTCCCCCTTTGCGGGCCGGGGATTTTAAAAGGGGGGCCCCCCCGGAAGGAACAGAACTTTAAACGCAGCGAGTAGGGATTTTTTTTTTCTATGGCCCAAACCCGGGCCTTTTTAAGTCCGGAAAACCCCCTTTTTAAAATTATATTCTAAAAAAATTTTGGGGAAAAATGACCTATTGGATGTATTGTTTTTCAATTCGCATCCGGCTCACTGACCCTTGCAATGTAAATGGGACTATACCCTCAGTCCCGGACAATCCCTTTAAATTTCAATGAGGCGACTTACGGTATACAAGTCTCCACACACCTACCCTGTTTCCCCGAAAATAAGACAGTGTCTTACATTACTTTTTGCTCCTAAAGACGAGCGAAGACTTATTTTTAGGAGAGTTTTTTTTTTTCTATGAACAATAATTCACATTTATTGTTGAATAAAACATATCAACATGTATTACTATACTGTAGTGATTTCATCACAAACATCAGCGTAAGCAGCCAAACCCTGAATTGCATAAAAAAAAGCACTAGGTCTTATTTTCGGGGGTGTCTTATTTTCAGGGAAACAGGGTACTTGATACCTCTCCCTTATGAGCTCCAAATAGGCTTTGGAGTTAGTAACATCATAAAAAAAAAAAAAAAAACCTCAGTTCAGCAAATCGAAGCTGTGAATAACACAAGCTGATGCCATCATCTCATCTGCTACAAGAATAAGTCCAGGTAGATGTAGAAGGAGTTAAGAAAAATTGTCCTTGGGCCCATACTGAGATTTCCTCTACATCCGGAATGTGTAGCAATAATTAGTGTAACCCAGTGTGGAGAATTGTTGCTATTTGGAAGTAAAATGAGTTGCTAACAATTCCCGTGGGAGGAGGCATTTCATTTGTAGGCGCAGAGCAGGCCAGTGGCACTGCCAATATTTCACTACGCTAGCTTCCCTCTACATCCTGACAGCCGAGAAAAATCAAGAGAACCAAGGGCACTGCCAGACCTGCCGTATGCTATTTCAGCTCCCATTTATTGCCCACAACAGGAAATCGCATGTGGGACAATTTCCAGGACAGGTGAAGAATCTGACCTCTGCAGTGCCAAGCCTGAACATGGAAAGACAAATGGGAACAGTGCAACAGATACTATACAGCATGCCATATACACACATACAGACAAGGTGATTTTTTAAGAAAAGGCTCGGAGACCAAGACCAGCCCCATTTTTTTTATTAAACACTTTTCTATAGAAACTTATAAAATGTTTAATATTTTCGCTGTTCAGCATTTTGCTGAATTCTGGAACAGATCTTCCTACTGTAATTGGCAACAGGATATCCCAACCATATAGCTAGATTGGTTCAATAGGCAATTGCAATTCATGACATGGTTACTGATAATATAGCTAAATGAGAAACACTATTTCCTGCACTAACCCTTCTTCCACCCTCTTTTTGCTGCATGTGTGCCAGTCTTATAAAGGGTAAAAGGGTATTTTCACCATATTGTTAAAGGGGGATGTATCGCTTCATCAGTTCAGCTGTTCTCTTGAAGCTTGATTCTCACACTTCCTGAAATTCAGGGGCGTTTCTTCCCTTCCCAGCTGGGTTTTCTTAACTGAAGGGGATGACATCCCCCCTTCACTGCTCATGCTGGCTCCAGTGCCTCCCCCTCCCCACTCCACATGTCACTGTCCTCTCCCTATGCAGTCTTATTTTGTAAGAGCTGTGTACATACCACAGGCTGCATTCAGTTTAAACAGTCTTCTATAAACTCAGCACTGATCTCTCACAGCTGGAGGTTTGCTACAGTTGAATCCATCCAGAGCACAGACCCGTCCCCCTTCATGTTTACATAAGGCACAATTCTGCTGCTTTCTGATTGTAGCAGTAGCTGCAGTATCAATGAGGAGCAGTTAGCTGTATAGAGTGAAATTCTTCTCGGCCCCTTACACGCAGGAGCATTAAGGCACCGTGGCACAATCGTGCTGTTTTCTGATTATAAAGACAGCTGCAGTGTCAATGAAGAGGCAGCTAGCTGTATAGAGTGAAGTTGTTGTCGGCCCCTAATTCTGAGTGAGAGGCAGGAATGCAAGCTCCGTGAATACGGGAGCAGAACAGAATGTAAATTATTAGAGCCCTCAGCTAATGAAATCCAAGGAATACTGTGAAAACCAGACAGCTTTGCTAATGACATCCAATTGCAAAGTTGCTTGTTTTCACTGTCCCCTTATTCTGAAGACCATTTAATGAAATTATACAGCTTTAAGAATGGAGGCAAAGGTAAACTAAAAGACTATTACCAAATACATTGCTGTTCTGAGTTTGCTCCCTTTCACAATTAGAACAGTTCTCATCTCCTGCTTGCTTACAGAAGGTTTCCGAGGTTACCGACCACCTCTCTCTGTACCTGCAGGCCTGGAATGGTGAAGTTACTCCCTGCTGTGTCTTATTGGCAGCACAGGAGCTTGCTTATCTTGGTTACTGACAAACCTTAACGCTTTACAAGTCGTAAATCAGCAGCCAATCAGCATCCGCAGTGATGACGTCCCAGTTCGGATGTGACGGAATGTCAACAGAAGACTGGGAAGAAGCAGTGTTGGGACCGGAGGAAGGGGAGTGAAAGGAGGTGGACAACCACTTTAAGTCATCATTCTATGAGGTGGTCCCAGTTATTTGTGACTGTGTAACTAATAAGCAAAATATGAAAATATGAGATGCCGCTGCTAGACAACCAGAGGAAAACATCAGAGCTCGGGTTGGTGCCGTCTTGGGTGTGGCTGTTGGGGGGGGGGGGAGAGCACAGGTTATTCTTTTTCATTTTATCGCACGCCCAGGATGTACATGGATTTCTAGAAGTCTCAAAAAAAAACAAAATTGATAACTGTGACTTTAATGCTAAGTACTGGCAATGCCTTTTCATCACATGCGCATATGAAAATACACCTCATGTCAATACATAGATGCACTTAAACTAATCAGGTATTTAATGTCGAAATCCACTTGGCACAAATGGCAAGTGCAGCACTTGTTGTTGACTACATGGACTTCTTGTGGACAGGCCACATCTGTTCCGGGGTGTTACATGGGTGTTGTGCTGCAGCTGGACTGAGAGTTTGATAAACCTCATTAAAGTTAGGAAATGGACACAAGAAAGACACTTATCCCTGAGGGCAGGGGGGATTCATGTCCAGCGAAAGCTTCTGCCTCTAAACTACTCACAGCCAATTAGTCAACAAGGTGGATGTTCTCATAAGACTAAAGAGTCTTTTTTCCTTCCACGACGGACATAGCAGAAGGATCAGAAACCACTGATGGGGATCAGAACCGGGAAGTCTAGAAGCCGAGATAAAACAATGGAGGACAAAGTGCAAATTTATGTAGGAGTTCCCACTGTGAGATCTTCAATTAGGTTATAGAAGGAAAACTTCCTACTGCACAAGAACTCAGAGCTCCCAAAGTAATGAATGGCAAATCAGTCAGTTACACTGGGATAAACGAAAAGGGAATATATCCCTACATAGCTGGGAGGACTGGTCATTTACACAGGGGTAAACAACTGCTAGAGAATTCTAGGAGTAAGGGGCCGTTTACACGGCAGTGGACAAATACCGGGCCGCTATGGAAAACCCATGCAGCAGTCCCCACTGCAGCCCCACCGCCGGCCGCCCGAAAAACTTTGAACATGTTCCTTCTTCCGTCCAGTTTTCGGACGGAATCTGAACATGTCAATGGGAAGGGGGAGGGCTTTTCTCCGCTAATCGCGGAGAAAAGCCATCCCCCGGCGGCTGTGGGGACGGCACTAAAACAGGACAAATACCGGTCGGGTAAACCGACCGGTATTTGTCCTTTGCTGTGAGGATGAGCCCTAAGTCTAAGTTCACACGGCATAATTGCGGGGCGTAATTACGCCGGGACTTCGGGAGACCCATAGACATTCATTACTAGTGGCGCATATTCGCCGCTAGTAATTGACATATCACTTATCTCCCCCCGTGGCGTACTGTCCGAGTGGGGAGAGGAGGCGTAATCCATAGTTCTCTATGAGAACTGTGCATTACCATAATAACAGGGACGTATTTCGCCCCGTATTGAGCGCAGTATGGCGCAAAATACCCGGCGAAATACGTCCCAATTTAAGCCGTGTGAACATAGCCTAAGGGTTGTTTAATGCTGGGCTCTCCCACACAGGTCTGGTCCCACTGGCATCACTCCCAAGCCTGAGCATTGTGGCTACTTCTGGTCACCAGGGTGAGCCAACCGTTACCTTTGGCTGCAGTGGAAAACAGCTGGAACAGCAAGGGACCCAACAGTGACACGTCTTTGACAGGAGGGGTGGAGATCTGTGTGCGAGACCCCATTCACCATCAGCACTTGCCACCTCAAATTTTTGGGGTCTACGAGCTTCTTTTATGGGTTCCTGCTGCTCTTGATGAAGGGTGTCTTGGTGAATAGAATCCACCATATACTGTGGTACAGTACCAGATATACTGGAAAACAGAGGAGCAAGGAAAGAAGATATCCCCTGAATATAAGCCCTAACCCATCTTTTGGAGCAAAAATAATAGAAGACCCTCTCTTGTTTTCAGAGAAACATGGTAGTATGGGCCTACAGATATTCACATCTGTGTGCACGGAGTTTTACTGAGATGTAACAAATATGTGCATATAATGCATTAAGAAATAGCTATTTCCTAATACACCTACTGTATCAAGTCAAAACGCATTTCATGCACAGAGTTGGTTGAGAGCTGTCTAAATGTTGAAGGTTATATACCTCTAGAATAGAATACTTTTTACCCTACTCACAGAACTGAAGAGGTATTTTATTTTGTCAAATGCAGAAATATAAAGCTATGATTTAGAAATGACCCCGTAAGATAAAAGTAAGAGCTGTATGTTCTGCGGCACTAAAAGCCGGTGTGCTACTTTATTATCACCTCTTGAAACTTTGGACCTCAGCCTAAAGTCTATGATGTCAACTACTGATAATTTTCTATTGCAGCAACAATATTCCAGGACGCTTTCCAGTCTGTACTTGCTGTTACAGTTGTTCCTTCAGCGGTTATTATTAAGGGGTACTCCCATCTCACACATTAATGGTAAATCTATAGGATATGCTGTCAATGTGTTATAGGTGCAGGTCCCGCATTTGGAGCAGGGATCTTGAAAAGTCTCTGAGAATTAAAAAAAAAAAAAAAGGTGTTCAGAACTCTCCCATTCATTTTAATGAATTTCGGCTAAAAGTAATGGAAATTTTGAGTATTGCCGAGCAGGAACTTCCATTGAAATGAATGGGAGAGTTCCAACCGCCTCTCCGTTCTCAACAGAGACTCAAGATGGATATATGTTTTTATTTCGATCGTACTAACTATGTATAGGTGCGAGGGGAACCTTTCACACATTAATGGATGAGCCTATCAATAGGTCATTAATGTGTTTGATGAGACAACCCCTTTAATTCTAGCATTCTGTTAATCCAAAAAGGAGTTTAAAGGGAATCTGTTAAATTGAAGATGCTATCTGATCTGCCAGCAGCATGTTATAAAGCAAGAGTTGCTGAACAGAGTAATATATAGTTTTGGGGGAAAGAGTCAGTAAAACATACAATTAATCTAAATTTAAAGTAAATGTGTCATTAAAAAATTAGTCTTTTTAAAGTCCCATTTTTATGTTAAAAACTTTTTTTTTATTTAGGAATTTTTGGTTATTATTTTTTTTTTTTTTTAAATGTTTCACATCACTTTCAATATTTTTTTAATAATTCTTTAGTCTTGCAGTTTTCACTTTGGCCACTAGGCCGTGTTTGCACTGTTTTAACAGCAGTCAGAGAGATGCTTTATAGTAGCTTCCTGCACATAGGGGACTTAAGGGCTGACTCGTCCCATTTCACTTCTATTGGAGAGTTTTCTAGTCATGCTCCGTGACCTGGGAAGAAATCACTGTGCAGGGAGGTGAAAGGGTGAACTGTGACTATCTCCTCTTGTGACTGGTGGCTCCTGTGTTATCTATTCACACTGGTGTCTCCTTTCAGTTTGATCCTCTTTGTGCTGATAACGATCAGACAACTGAGAATCTTTCTGTACAGAACAGGGAGTGTCAGGCTATTATTAGGCTTAGTGGCCAAAGTGAAAACTACAGGACTTAATGATTAAAAAACATTGAAAGTGATATGCGGGAAAATTAAAAACATATAACCAAAATTTAATTTTTGATGACACATTCCCTTTAAGGCGTTTAGTGGTAGGCCTTCTAAGTGATTGACAGCTTTCTCTGTACCCACATTAATACAAGGAATATTGTCAATCACTAATATACTACTGAATCTTTCCCCCAAAAACTATATGTCAGTCCGCTCAGCTCCTCCTGCTGGCAGATCAGATAGTACATTCACTGTGAGAGGTTCCCTTAAAATACATACCTGAAGGACAAAAACAAGTTCAGTACTCACCACTAAATGAGGAATATGTTTCAAAGGACGAAAAATCACTCTTATGCCTCGTTCACACGGCTTATTTTGCCGCGGATTGGCGCCGTACTGCGCGCCGGCTTTGCGCTGCAGAACGGCGCCAATCCGTCGGAGTCATTACGGTCATCCACTGCTCTCATAGAGAACAGTGGATTCCGTCGCTCCTCCCCACTCGGTGAATCCGCCGGGCGGGGAGAAATTGACATGCACATTATCCAGGCGCAATACGCGCCGTGGATAATGCAAGTCTATGGGGCCAGGGAGCGGCGCCCCCCGCCCCTTATTCACGGCGGATTTGTGCGCGCACACACATCCGTCGGGAATAAGCCGTATGAACACGACCTTAGGGTCCGTCCACATGGCATGGTTTTAAGTCGAATTTTCAGACATTTTTCGGATTTTAAAACGTCTGAAAACAGACTGTCAAACTTCCGCATAGACTTTAATAGAAAATCCGTTCAGTAGTCCACAATGAATGGATTTTCTGCCGGACGTTTTTTTATATCGCCAGTTTTCCCCAAAAACTTTGAACATGTTCAATCTTCCACCCGAAAGGTATGCTTTTCAAAGGTTGAGGGAGACAGGCGAAACCACAAACTGTGGACAGAACCGTCCCCCAAAACCATGCAAAAGACAAAATACCGGCCAGATTCTTAAAACAGAATTTGACTGTTTTGTCACTGCCAAGTGGATGCGCCCTTATGGCCTAGGCTTACAGTCTACAAGGGAGAGTAAAAAAGACAGAAAAAGTTCAGCTGCATCTACTTTAGGTTTTTTACTATTATTTTAATTTGTTTGTTGCAAAGAATTTTGCAGAGAATTAGGGCCTTTGATACGACCTCAAAGCATAAATGGACAACGCCCGTCAGTGGTAAACTCTCAAAATAAACCAACAGGCCTTTGGAGGGAAAAAAAAAAAAAAAAAAGACAAAAATTAAAAAAAATTTTATTTTTTTTTAAATCCAAACTATGGGCCCGAGGAATCAACCTGCCCCCAGAAAGGACCCATCGACAAACTAAAAATCTTGCCAAGAACACCATCGCTTCACTTATCCACAATATGCTAAAACATTTTTACCTTGATACATATCGCCAAGTGAAAAAATTGGGGTAAAAGAATTGAGCATAAAAAAGCAAAAGAACTGCTCAGCAGATGAGTGACAGGTACATGACCTCAAATCAACTCACGAAGTAGAGTTCCTAAAAATATTCCATACCCATAAGTCATATTTAAAATATGTACTTTAATTCAGTAGCCAGGAAAATACAACATGTCATTTATAGTTGATGCCAGGACCTCCAGTGGCACCACAAAGAGGAAAAAAGTAACCCGCACCCTCCTGGCAGGCAGCAGTATATAGTGAAAGGAAATGACCCCTTCAGCCCTGGCCGATGTGTCGCCCATTCGTTCTGCTCTTCAAGGAGAGATCTTTCCCCTTTCGAAGCCACTCTTGCCTCTCACCCAGGCAACCAGTAAATTCTACACTGCACTGACGAGGGGCAAATACCCCGAAACAGCTGTCTGTAGTTGAACTTAACTGGTTTGGCTCAAATCCCTTTCACATTGCTAGGCTCCTGCGAGCTACATGTGAATTGCAGTACTGTAAAAACAATCAGAACACAAGCGCACTCCTTATCTAGGTAGGTCACGTATGATTGAACTATTCCTGTGTAATGTTGTTTAACCCTATAGTTCCCTTTTTTAACTTAATATTTATTATTTATCTTGTGTTTTATAAGAAGAAATATGTTCTTTTATTTCTATTTATGTGCAATTGTTTTAAAAAATTAGTGTGTTACGATCTTCCAGCCTCGTTTTGAGGTCCCAGGCTTTTTTTTTTTTATCTTATCTCAGAGCTTTCACTGTTTCCCTACGACCTGATGAAGTAAACAAGCCGTTTGTGAAACGCGTTGTCTATATGTTTTTAGTTCTAAATAAATGACACTGTTTTAGTGGTAATGTTACCTAGTGTCTTCTAAATATAATCCACAAGTGCTAATTCCGCTTTGTCTGATCTGTGACTACATGTGAATTGAGGATAACCACATCCAATAGAGTGCGCTGTGGAGCTCCTCTGCTCTTTTCCCATAAGCCTTTGCTTTAGGCCAACAGTCAGTGAGGTCTGAATGGCAAGTAAACCCTCACACCGACCAATTTATTGGTTCCTCTCCTCAAGGAGAGATCTTTCCCCTTTCAAAGCCACTCTTGCCTCTCACCCAGCCAACCAGTAAGTTCTACACTGCACTGACGAGGGGCAATATCCTGAAACAGCTGTCTGTAGTTGAACTTAACTGGTTTGGCTCAAATCCCTTTCACATTGCTAGGCTCCTGCGAGCTACATGTGAACTGAGGATAACTACATCCAATAGAGTGCGCTGTGGAGCTCCTCAGCTCTTTTCCCATAAGCCTTTGCTTTATGTCAACAGTCAGTGAGGTCTGAATGGCAAGTAAACCCTCACACCGACCAATTTATTGGTTCCTCTCCTCAAGGAGAGATCTTTCCCCTTCTGTTGCCCATTCATTGTCAGTCGATATCGGGACTATCCTCAGTGTAAAATAGTCTAAAAAAATGGGATTCTAGCAAGAGAACCAAGAGTGGCTTTTAATAACTATATTTACTGTTTTGCCATAGGCAAACTTAAACTATATCAGTTCTCAATCTCAGTTCTCAGCTCTCACTAAAACTTAACTTTTATTATATATAACACTAAACCTCCATATACACTATTTTAAAAACCTCTATCCCCTGATGAAGCCAGTTTAGCTGGTGAAACATGTTGGGGAGGTCAGGCATGACATTTTAATTTGTGATTTTCTACCCCTCTCTACTCTACTGTGTTACCCGCTGCAGAGGGTCTCACATGGAAACCTTATATATTTCATGCACATTAGATTAGGGATGACTGCCCAAGTAAGATGTTTGGAATTCCTTTTTGGAGCTAGCAAATAACTGTATATATAAGGTTTCCCTGTTAATAGGTGGTGTTACACCAGACTTGATAATAGAAAAGGAGTTATTCCTTCACAATTCGAAAGGGACAATTTGAGAGGTTAGAAATCAGGTTTTTAAAAACAGTGTGTATGTTAAGTGTTATATATAATAAAAGTTACGTTTTAGTGTTTTATAGATTGAGAACTGATAGAGTTTAAGTTTGCCTATGGCAAAACGGTAAATATAGTTATCCTCAGTGTAAACTCACAATTTGTGCCCATCAGGCTGCACATTACATGAGCCCATCAGCCCACTCCCGGGCCATGTTATTAGCATTAGTAACCAATATTAACGACATATGGAGTAACGCTATAGTGACAATAGTAGAAGTACATTTCCAGCCTCCTACTATGGAGGTGTATCCTTCTAATCTGCTCTTCTGTTCTGTTTTCGCTCCTTGCGTGGGAGATTTGTGCTCGGAGAGGACAGATCCTTGGCTCGGAGAACTGGCTGGCCAGCATTTGAAATCCTTAAGTAATATAGCAAATGATTAGAAGCCAGTCATTTCCGACATTGCAGAACTGACCTGGCCTGAGCTCTTGGCCCGGGTGCGACTGTCAGCGCTCTTAAGTGAACGCTGCAAAACTATACCGAGCGCTGCGCATTACACAACAATCACACATCTGTGCAAATGATCAAAACCATCACGTAGCTCTGCACCCGAACAGAAATGCTCTTGTTCTGAAGCTCTCAATCACAGATAGCGACGGGGCATGTTTTCATTATTCCAGTTTATTAGTTCCACAAGTGCCATGAGGGCTAGGACTGTGTTTAATTCTATTGACGTAAATCCTTCTGATTTGTGGATATAATCTATAATCCGATTATGTGGGCATCTTTGATAACTGCTGGCAGGCTGCAGAGTCATCATGCCCCTTTGAAAGTTATTCTACAGATTTATGGACCTTCTACATGGGGTGCTTAATATCACAATAGCGAGTAAAAGGCTGCAGTCATTGGCCAGTGTAAACAGAGACCATACAATGAGTGTGAAATTGCTCGCGTGCAGCTGACAATCTTTTATGAGGGATTGTTTGTTGTGAGGATATACTAGTGCATCGTTGTATCGCTAGTCATTAGTGGAAGAAACCGGAATGAATGTGTGAAGATCAGATAAGTAATCAAAATTATAAGAAAAAAAAACCACAATGGCTCAAAAGGGGTAATGTTCAGTCATTAGGGAGGAGGTGTGTGGAAACTTATACACCATGGTCGCTCCACTAAAAAATATATTCAAATAAACTCAAGGGAAAGGACTATGACTCTACACCACCTATTGGATGTAGCGTTCCTAAACTCACATCCGACTCGCTGAACCTTGCAATGTGATTAGAAGTAAAGCCAGGTCCGATACTCAGCTACAACGGTTCGCCCCTTATCAGGGCAGAGCAGAGCACTGGGTGCCTGGATGAGAGGCTTTAGGCTATGTTCACACGGCTGATTTTGGGACGGATTTCAGTCCGTATTGCACGCCGTACTGCGCGCAAATACGGCTGAAGTCCGTCCTTGTCATTACGGTAATCCACAGTTGTCATAGAGAACTATGGATTCCATGTCCTCTGCCTGTTCACGAAATACGGCGAGCGAGGAGAAAGTGACATACACATTATACCGGTGGGATATGCGCCATGGATAATGAAAGCCTATGGGGCCGGCCCGCCCCCGTACACACGCTGTCATTGCGGGCGAAATCTGTCGTGTGAACAAAGCCTTAGATGTAGCTCAAGAGGGGTAATGTTCCTCATTAGGAAGTAGCACTATGCAGGTCTGTGGAGACAAACCATTATCGCTCCACAAAGATTTAAATACATTGAAATAACCTCATGAGGAACATTACCCCTCTTGAGCTACATCTAAAGACTCATCCACAGACAGTCCATACTCGACTCTGCACTGATGAGGAGCACACATCCTATAACAGCTGTTTGTAGAGGAGGATCTGCCTTGGTTTTACTCTTCTTCACATTACAAGGCTTATGATGTGACTTGAAGAGAACCTGTCACATAGATTATGCCCCCTTGCTGAGGGCAGCACAAGCTAGTGACAGACCTGCTGTTTCCAGCACTGTGTCCCTTATTCTGTAAGATGCTGTAGTGTTTGAGTATTTAATGCTCAAATCTGCAGTTTTCAGACAGAAAAGTGGCATGGAGAGTCAGTTTTTTCAAACCCCGCCCTCCTGAGGCAAGCCCCACCCCTGAGGAAAGTTAACTGTCAATGGGCGGGGCTAACACCTGCTCATGAATAAGATTTGAGCATTAAATGTTCAAAAGCTACAGCATCTTACAGAATAAGGGACACAGGGCTGGAAACAGCAGGTCTGACACTGGCTTGTGCTGCCCTCAGCAAGGGGGGGCACAACCTATGTGACAGGTTCTCTTTGAGGAATACTACATCACTGCACTGCAGAGTCCTAGCTCTTTTTCTCTTGAGTTTTTTTGGATTACAAAACAAAACTCTGACCAATTCGTAAAATATGTGTTTTTGTTCGTTTTTGTTAAATGGAAAGCCTCACGAGATCATCAATTGTCACTTGTTTTTAACCAACTGATCCTGACGTGTAAAAGGACAATTGACTGACTGGCAAATGTTCGACATAAAAAGTAAAAAAAAAAAACCTATAGAGGACATTTCTAAGCAGAGCTGCCAGTAAAACATTTAATATAATATACTGTGTATATCTACATTCTTTCACATACAGAACACTCGAGTTCTTAGTCTATCCTGACAAGTGATCTGTTTGTGAACGCCTACACTTCTACACACACTCACCTTTGAGACCTGCCAATAGGTTATATAGAGAAGGAACACAACAATTGCTTTAAGAGATCTTTTACAGCTTCTGTTATTCAATACCAGGTGTTCAGCTGTAAAGTTCAGTAGGAGGGTAGGGGAATTTCATGCCAAAGACAGAACGGCTGTACCATTGGCATGGTTTTCGAGAACAGAAGGAATGGCATCATCAGCAATACAGAAGGGTGCACACAATAGCCAGAGCTGCAGACATTTACTGTAACAAAAAGGCAGTATTCATACACGGTGCAGGCACAGACATCCCATAATCAGAGGTCACAAAGGATTACGCTTAAAGGGAATCTATCACCAATATTTTTTTTTTTTTTTTTTTTTACTAATTAAAGCAAGATACTGATACATACCCTGTTTCCCCGAAAATAAGACCTAGTGCATTTTTTTTTGCATGGAGAGTTTGGCTGCTTCTGCTGATGTTTGCGATGAAATCATTACAGTATATTAATACATGTTGATGTTTTGTTCAACAATAAATGTGAATTATTGTTCATAGAGAAAAAAAAAATCCCCTAAAAAGAAGTCTTAGCTCGTTTTTAGGAGCAAAAATGAATATAAGACACTGTCTTATTTTCGGGGGAAACAGGGTACTATTTTCTCTTTAGCTGTTTTAATTTGTGACGATTTTTTTTATTTCTGTTTTCTGTATTTAATTATGTGAGCAGCTATCGTGTCTAAGCTGCTCAGATCAACATTTAGAGAGGTGCTTTACAGCAGCTTCAAGGGCACAAGGGCCTGTGAACAGGGGCAGACCCATTGACTTTTATAGGAGCGTTTTCTGGGCATGCTCTGTGACCTGCTAAGAAATTACTAAGCAGGGAGGGGAAGAAGGAGACCTGTGACCACCTCCTATTGTGAATGATGGATGCTTCATTATCTATACACACGGATGTCACCTTTCAGTGTAATCCTGTCTGTGCTGATCATGAAGAGACTGCTGAAAAGTTCTCTCTACAGAACAGGAAGCATCAGACTATTATTAGGCCTAGTGGCCTTAGCGAAAAACTGCAGGATTTCAGAATTTGAAAAAAAAAATAAAAAAACAAAAATTCTTCCGAAATGTGTTGAAATACGATTAAAGGGAATATGTCATCAAAAAATAACCTATTGCTTTACTGATGTTCTCATTTTCTTAGCTCCTGAAGTAAAGCTCTGGAAAAAGTGCAGCACAGCATAGTATAGGCCCCGTGAGGACAGCAACATATTCTGCAGAAAATATCAAGACTTTTTTTTTCTGCTACTGTGATTCTGGCTGAATTTGTAGCAAAAATAGCCAAAATGAAGGTTTCTCTAAAACAAAAAAAAAATAATCACATTGGCGGGTACAAAGTGTAGAAATCATAAGGTCTCCAAACAAGATCAAGAATGAGCACCCACCACATAGTGACCAGAAACTGAAAAAGCATCCACAATGAAAGGAATGAAAAGCAGGGCCGTATGTCAAAGGGCTCTTGCAGTGCTAGTCTTCCGAAAGCCAGAAACGTCTCTTTTCCACAAAAAGGAAAACCGGAGCACTTTTATTACTGATCTCGAATAGTCAGACAACACAAATTTAGAAAGTCTAAAAACGTGCCACATTTATCACAGAGGCGATTTGATCAATTTGTGGCATCTTAAAGGGGTTTTGCCACAATCTTATTTCATACCTCCTTCATCCAGCTCTGTGTACTCAGAAGGAGGCGTGAGTGATTTGTTTGAATTGCATATCATGTGACTCAGCAGGCTGACATCAGACCTTTCCTCTCTTTAGTCAAACAAAGGTCTAGTTATGTATAGAATTGTAAGTAGCTACAATGTAGCTCAGATGTAACATTTTTGCTTTACAGCACAAGGGTCCTTGGTTCAAATCCCTGCAGGAACCAAACCTGTGGATTTTTTTTTCTCTTCATCAATGCACAGACCTGATTGAGGGCTCTTTTTTTATTTGCACTGTTTGACTTATTACTAACTAGTCCAAAGGACAGGAGTAGAATGACATCACCTGGGGTTTGAACACTCAGTAGCTGCCTGAGAGGAGAGGTGATGTCTGAGCATGTGCGACCAGAACTGAGGAGCTCACAGCCCTGGTCGTATCCTCTGGAGATGAGCTGTAAACAATGGATCACTAAAGGAGCAGCTAAAACAAAAACGGTGCAGAATTATTAATAATGATGAAAGGTGATAATGTTTATTATTTAATTTTCAAACTTCCCATGTCAATTTTACTTCATGTAAAAACCCCTTTAAGGCTTGTCTTGCTTTTTTAACCAATTATTGCTTGGCTTACTTTGCACTAAAATGTAAAACATTAACTAAACTACTTGTCATGCTATCGAGTGCTTGGGTAAGTGAAAAAAATAATAAAGCGAAGCCTCCATGTGGGATGGGGTGAATAAATCCAGTCTGCAAACAGTGCTGCAGAATACACTTATATCAATAGTTTAATAGCACACACAGCCGATCCATGTTGCCTGGAGGATATCAAAATGCACAACAGCAGTCAAAGCTAAGCTCCGACATACAAAGCCACTATAGACCCATTAAATGTGAATGTGCCAATCTTCAATCTTACCTGTACGTTAATAAGTTACACACATCATTTGTACATAGTATATACAGTGGTCCCTCAACTTACAATATTATTTATTTCAGGATATGTTGAAACCATTGCATGATGAGACCAGAACTCTATGGAAAACTGGTAATTCGTTCTGAAGCCCCAAAAGGTCACCAACATAATGAAGATTCAATAAAATGAAGCGGATAACTAATGCAGGTAAAGCAAGTCCTTGTATATAACATCAGAAAGAGCTGCTGGAAATCACTTTGTATGTTGATTACAGGAGCTTCTTTGGGTCATGCACTTTATACACCATGTACCAGAAACAAAATTGTGGCCCTCACCAGTTGCAGCTCATTCTGGCCCATGTAAAGCGCAATACAGGACACCTATTACCGCACTGTACTGTAGAGAGGTGCCATTAAACCACCAATCATTGCATGTACTTCACGAATACATATAAGAGCAGTACAGGACATGTAGTAGCGCATTGTACTGTAGAGAGGCACTATATACCGCCAATCACTGCATGTACTTCACTAATACATGTAAGAGCAGTACAGGACATGTAGTACCGCACTGTACTGTAGAGAGGAGCTATATACCGCCAATCACTGCATGTACTTCACTAATACATGTAAGAGCAGTACAGGACATGTTGTACTGCACTGTACTGTAGAGGCACTATAGACCGCCAATCACTGCTTGTACTTCACTAATGCATATAAGAGCCGTACAGGACATATAGTACCACACTGTACTGTAGAGAGGTGCCATTAGACCACCAATCATTAGATGTACTTCACTAATACATCTAAGAGCAGTACAGGGCATGTAGTAACGCACTGTACTGTAGAGAGGCGCTAGTACACCACCAATCACTGCATGTACTTCACTAATACATGTAAGTGTAGTACAGGGCGAGTAGTACAGGCATGTAGTACCGCACTGTACTGTAGAGAGGCGCTAGTACACCAACAATCATTGCATGTACTTCACTAATACATTTAAGAGCAGTACAGGGCATGTAGTAACGCACTGTACTGTAGAGAGGCGCTAGTACACCACCAATCACTGCATGTACTTCACTAATACATCTAAGTGTAGTACAGGGCGAGTAGTACAGGGCATGTAGTACCGCACTGTACTGTAGAGAGGCGCTAGTACACCAACAATCATTGCATGTACTTCACTAATACATGTAAGAGCAGTACAGGGCATGTAGTACCGCACTGTACTGTAGAGAGGCGCTAGTACACCACCAATCGTTGCTTGCACTTCACTAAAACAAATGTTTTCCATATAAAATGTTCATAATTGGTTGTTCTTCTACCAATCACAATTGCAGCGGATCTGCAGTGTCTGGGACATTGGTGAGTGTGGTTCAAGAAAAGACTATTGCATGTTGAAAATATTGTATCTTGAGGCCCCTCAAACAAGAGGGAGCACTGTAGTCTGTTTTATAACACTGCTACAAAGGAAAAAGCAGAAAAAAAATCCATAATTCCCATTGATTTAATTACGTCTATGGCCATGCTGTAAAACAAAACATTGATTTACTAATCCAGAATTCTAGGTCACTCAAAGTAAGCTTTCTATTCAGAGCTTCTTAGTTGAACATGTCCTAGTGTGTGGGATTAAATCCCATATATTTCATTCATGTGTGTAGGCTTAGACTACAATCCATTCCTCCACCAGATTCTTCACTTTGCCAAAAAAGGAGAGGAACACGCTGGGTTTAAGGAATTAGCAGCTTTGTCATCTACAAACTTGAAGACCTTATGTACAAGTTTTACTACACATTTTTCTTTAATGAGAAACTTTGGGTGAACAAAAGTGTTGTCCTTTGCAGTAATTCTTTCAAAGTCTCTCTACACTGGAGCTTAGATGGCTGCACCACAAGAGGCAAAGGGGACAATTTGCAGAGAGCATATCATGGTCCCCAGTGCTGGACCGGAAGTTACAAGCAAAAAGAAGGTAGCTCTTTTTCAAATTAAAAGGGTGTTTCCACCATAACCTTTAATGGCATATTAATAAGATAGCCACCACAGTATAATAGGTGTGGGTACCGCCTTTAGGACCTGCACCTATATCAAGAACGGATCTCGAAAGTTTCAGCTCAGAATGGAGGGCCGGTATTCTGTTCGACAGGACTCCTGAGCAAAGCTGAATACACCACTTACCTGTATGCGAAACTCCCATGGTCTTAATCAATGCAGGTGCTGGAAGAAAAAAAAAAAAGGGAAAGAAGTGTACACTCGTGCAATAAATCAAATAAACCAGTGAGTGCACTAAGTAATCAGCACTGCTCACCTTGGTGAGTTGTACTGAATGGTACAACTCATATAAACACTTAATTCAAATCCACCACGAAAGCAGCCGGCGTGTCTTTTTAGCACGGGGATCCTCCGCACACAACAGGTCCTCGGGACGCAGGTATAAAGGATGACAAAAGACTACGCAGCACTGATGGCTAATAATAAAAAAAAAAAAATAAAAAATGACACTTGGGCATTCCACCACTATTAACAGTGTCAGATTTATTAAAACATAAAAATATGACAACGCGTTTCATGAGCGAAATACGGGCTCATTTCCTCAGGTCATGAAGCTAACTGTGCACATGTTCAGATTTAAAGAGAGCAGCGAAACAGGAAGGAGGCTCTGCTGTTGAAAATTCAAACAATTAAAACTTTAACGCTAGGGCAACAAACCCAGTACAATGTAACAATATGTGACCATATAAAAATATAACAGACATCTCAGTGTACATAAAAAGTCGATACACCTGTTAAAACTATAAAAAACAAAAACTTAACAACAAGTTAAAATAAATCAATCTACCAAATACTAAAATATACTCCAATATTTTACATGAACTGGGGTTGGATGCTGTGAAGTTTTATTTGGATAAGGATCCGTCTTTCTCTACATCTTTTAAAAGTTTTTTATTGGAGAGCCTTGAATTAATATTGAAGAATAATTATTTCCAATACGGCTCCGCCCATTTTCACCAGAAGGTGGGCACGGCCATGGGGACTCGTGTTGCCCCTTCTTACGCTAATTTGTTCATGGGCCTCTTTGAAAGTCTTCACATTTTATCAGATTTTTACCCTTTTATATCTCATATTTTATATTTTAAGAGGTATATAGATGACCTTATTTTTATCTGGCATGGTACACCAGAAACAGCCGAAGAGTTTGTTAAATTTCTAAACACAAACCAATGGGGTTTGAGTTTTACTGTAACTTTTAATTCTACTGAAATTATATTCTTAGATTTATGTTTGTTTGTCCATAATTTTGTTGTTCAATCTAAAACTTCCTTTAAAGTATGCGCCTCTAAGGATAGGTTCACACGGCTTAATTGCGGGGCGTAATTTCGCCCCGCAATTACGCCGTGTGGACGGGGGCGGGGCGGGAGCGGGGGGAGTGAGCGGGGGGCCGGCACTTCGCCGGCCCATAGACAATCACTGCTAGCGGCACGTATACGCCGCTAGAAAGTGACATGTCAATTATCTGAGGAGACGTAATCCATAGTTCTCTATGAGAACTGTGAATTACCGTAATGAATGGGCCGTTTTCGGCCAGTAATTGGCGCACTTCGGCGCGTAATTACGGACCGAAATACGGCCCATTTTAAGCCGTGTGAACCTAGCCTAACAGTTATCTACATTTTTCAAGTTGCCACCACCGCAACTGGCTGCGAAATATTCCAGTCGGCCAGTTCAGGTGGGTGCGAAAAAATTGCACCTCTGATGAGGATTTTGAAAATCAAGCTAGACATCTCACCTCTAAATTTGTTGAAAAGGGTTTGCCCTCTTAACTAATATCAAGTGCAAAAAGAAGAGCAAACATTATATCTCAAAGTAGATATCTATTTGATCCCCCTAAAAAAAGATAGTAAAAAGATCAAGGATCTACAATTTTCTTTTACAACTACTTTTAATTCACAGCATCATGAAGTCTATGCTCTTTTACAAAAACATTGGAATGTTTTATTACTGGACCCCATTCTAAAACCGCAGATTATTTATCGTAGGGCTAAAGCTATAAAAAATCTTGTTGCCCCCTCCAGATTGAGACTACCGCAGGAACCTATTCCTGGAGAAAGTGCAGATTCTCTCATACCTGGGACAGGTCCATGCAAATTCCCGACATGTAAATGTTGCAATATAATAGTAGTAGGAGACTCATTTCCGTCTACATCTACCAAAGAAATATTTAAATTGAAGAGTAAATTATCATGTACGTATGTGATTTATTTAATTACTTGTCAGTGTGGTATCCAATATACTGGAAAAACTACAACTAAACTTTCAAAAAGGCTAAATAATCATAGGTATAATATTAATTATAATAAAATTATTCATCGCCTCCCTAGGCATTTTTCTAACTGCCACCCTGGGGAGACACCCATTTTTACTATTCAGCCTATCGAACAGGTTCTGACTTCTGTTTCAAATAGGTCAAAAAGTCTGTCAGAAAGAGACATTTTCTGGATTTATAAACTGGATACACTGGTACCGAATGGGTTAAATGAGTTACAAGAAACTATTACTTGAATTTGCCTTTCTATTACTTGAATTTATTGAACCTCTTCCCTTGTGATAATATCCAGTATATGTATTTTAGTATTTGGTAGATTGATTTATTTTAACTTGTTATTAAGTTTTTGTTTTTTATAGTTTTAACAGATGTATTGACTTTTTATGTACACTGAGATGTCTTTATATTTTTATATGGTCACATATTGTTACATTGTACTGGGTTTGTTGCCCTAGCGTTAAAGTTTTAATTGTTTGAATTTTCAACATGCAGAGCCTCCTTCCTGTTTCGCTGCTCTCTTTAAATCTGAACATGTGCACAGTTAGCTTCATGACCTGAGGAAGCGAGCCCGTATTTCGCTCACGAAACGCATTGTCATATTTTTATGTTTTAATAAATCTGACACTGTTAATAGTGGTGGAATGCCCAAGTGTCATTTTTTTTTTTTTAATTATTAGCCATCAGCGCTGCTTAGTCTTTTTTTCCTTTATACCTGCGTCCCGAGGACTGTTGTGTGCGGAGGTTTCCCCGTGCTAAAAAGACACGCCGGCTGCTTTCGTGGTGGATTTGAATTAAAGTGTTTATATGAGTTGTACCATTCAGTACAACTCACCAAGGTGAGCAGTGCTGATTACTTAGTGCACTCACTGGTTTATTTGATTTATTGCACGAGAGTGCGCTTCTTTCCCTTTTTTTTTTTTCTTCCAGCACCTGCATTGATTAAGACCATGGGAGTTTCACATACAGGTAAGTGGTGTATTCAGCTTTGCTCAGGAGTCCTGTCGAACAGAATACCGGCCCTCCATTCTGAGCTGAAACTTTCGAGGTCCGTTCCCGATATAGGTGCAGGTCCTAAAGGCGGTACCCACACCTATTACATCTGAACATGTGCACAGTTAGCGTCATGACCTGAGGAAGTGAGCCCGTATTTCACTCACAAAACGCGTTGTCATTTTTATGTTTTAATAAATCTGACACTGTTAATAGTGGTGGAATGCCCAAGTGTCATTTTTAGTTATTTTTTATTATTAGCCATCAGCGCTGCTTAGTCTTTTTTCATCCTTTATCCCATGGTCTTAAAGAGAATGTCACCAATTTTTTTTTTGTACTTATAAAATCAAGCCCCTGATCCATATTCTTTTCCTCTCAGTCATTTTTATTTCCTGATTGTAGATTTCTCTATTCGGCCGTCTATATATGATTGTGGGGAAGACATTCTTGCCTGCACTGCTTTAACAGCAGTCAGAGAGATACTTTACAGCAGCTTCATGCCCATAGGATTCTTAAGACAGTTTCTGTCCCATAGACTTGTATAGGAGAGTTTTCACTGTGAAGGGAGTAGAGACGGGGAGCTGTGACATCTCCTTTTGTGATGGTGGATTCTGTGTTATCTGTACACAATGGTGTCTCCTTTCAGTTTGACCCCGCTTTTACATGATAATGTGCAGACACTGCTGAAAAGCTCTCTAAAAGAAAAAGGAAGTGTCAGACTATTATTAGGCTTGTGGCCAAAGTGAAAACTGCAGGACTTAAGAATTATTAAAAAAAATACTGAAAGTGATCTGGGGAAAAATTAAAAAAAAACAACCAAAAATTCCTACCAATGTGTTTAACAGAAAAATGTGAGTTAAACAAGAAGTAATTTTTTGATGACACATTCCATTTAAAGAGGACATGTGAAACCTTTTCCTACGTCTGCTTTAGTAAACACCTGTGTTCCACATGAAATAATTCTGGAGTGTATTTTCTTAGGCTAGGTTCACACGGCTTATTGCCGGCGTAATTGCGGGGACGGATTTTGCCCGCAATTACGCCGGCTTCCATGTAGCGGGGGGGGGCCGCCAGCTCGCTGGCTCCATAGACATCCATTAACCACAGCGCGTATCCCGCCGGGAATAATTGACATGTCACTTTCGGGGAGGGGAGACGGAATCCATAGTTCTCTATGAGAACTGTAGATTCTGTAATGACAGTGACGGATTTCAGCCGTATTGGAGCGCAGTACGGCGCGCAATATGGCTGAAATCCGTCCCAGAATCAGCCGTGTGAACATGCCCACAGATCTCTATTTAGTGTGGTCCCCCTGTTATTACTCTTAGGAATTCAGGACCAATCTGTCAGCTGTATATTACCAACTGGTGGTGTATCCCTGCACAATCTGACACTGTCCAATACACTGTCCACTGCGCTGACAGAGTCACTGTGTGCAGAGACACCCCTCCTCCTAATGTGTAGCACCCATCTGATTCAGTAGTACATGTCTGAGAAATAACACAGGAACAGTTCACCACAGAGAAAAATACCCTATATATTGTAAAGTGCTGCGGAATATGTTGGTGCTATATAAATAGATTATTATTATTATTATTATTATTATTTATTAAGACAAGCTGCTCCAGAATTGTTATCTCACAAGGAACGGGAGGGCGCAGGTTGGGTAGTGATAGAAGGTGCAGCACTTTAGAGAGTTTTTGCGTGAGAGTGATAACTTTAAGATGTATTGTAAAGTAGAAGGGTAGCTAGTGCAGGGTAGATGCACCAGCGTAGCGGTAGGAAAAGAATAGCCTGACTGCTGCATTCAGGATAGACTGGACAAGGAAAAGGGAAAACAGATTAGCAATGAGGCACAGTGACTAAGAGGTGCAAAGTGTTGTCAGAATTTACCCAATTGAGGCAGTTTGGTGGCTGCAGTGTGCATCTAAACCATCGCAAATAAGAAAAAGAATAAAAGCTCATCTCTAGTTGTTAATTTGGACCTAGAGAACACTTTCTGGGACAAGGCTTAAGATATTTTAGGCTGCATTTACAATGCTCCCTTTTCAAACATGGCGCATACCATCCTTTTCTGGTCAAAGCAAAAAAGTTTTCTGGTCAGCACTGAAGGCCTCAATTCATCCATATAAACATTTCTAATACAACAGAGCATCTACAGGTAGGCTAGCCCAGTCCTCATCAGAAGAAGTCCAAAAAAGTAAGTGAAAATGACGTCAGCATAATATTCCTTTAATTAAGAATCCCGGATACAAGGGTGCAACGTTTCGGCTCAAAAGAAGAAAAGAGCCTTTTTCAAGCATGAAGAAGGCTCTTTTCTTCTTTGGAGCCGAAACGTTGCACACTTGTACCCTGGATTCTTAATTAAAGGAACATTACGCTGACGTCATTTTCAGATACTTTTTTGCATCCTTTTCTGGACATCACAGAGAAAAAGAAAGGAGGCAAAATGGTCACTAATGCAGTGTGAACAGAGAATTCCAGAACATTTTTCCATAAATCCAATAAATCACCTGAGTTGTTGGTAATTACTAAATTTCCTTTTTATGCCGCAATATTTATTTCCTACAATATAGTACTGAAAAGCTAGGCTGAAGAACTTTAAAGGGGTTGTCTCGCTACAAAGGTTAGCTTTCAACATGTAGGGAACACGAAATGAAGATGTTTTCCAAATATATTGCGTTGTTCATTTTTTTTGTTAGGGAGCTACAAGTGATTTTATCACCTTCTGTGCTCTCTCTGGTTCCCCAAGTGACCGACCTGTGTACTTCTCCCACCCTCCCCCTGCACTGTTTGTTCTATCTGATAGCAGGGAGTGAAGTCCTCACACAGATAGTGGCAGCTCACAACTTTGGACAGCGAGAGCTTGTTTGTTATCTGATCTTTCAGACAAAAGCCAGTAATTACCGCTGTTTACTTTAACTCAGAAGCTTCCCTGGTCCTGACAGCATGAGATTTATCTAATTAGCAGAAGTCTAAATACACGGCGTTCATATGCTAATTACAGACAGCTTGACCAGGAAGTGACAGAGCAAAGCAGCATTATTTCATTCCTGCACCCTATAAAACTTTGAGATGAGACAATCCCTTTAATAAGAATATGAGCGGACACGCTGGTTCTAAGCCTAGCGCCTAGGAAATGGTACATAAGAAATAGAAGCAATTTTAACAACTTTACAAAGGATGAAACAATTTTCTAGCTCCCTTTCTTGAAACTTTAGGTGGAGGAGTTTACTAAATTGGGCAAAGCATATAAATCCATTAAAGGAAGTAATAAAAGCTGCACAACCTTACTAGAGAAATCATTTGCATGCATCATAGAAGACAATAGCTACCAGCACAGTACAAACCTCCTTACACAAATTGGAACGCAAGACTATAACAAAATGCACACTTTGTAGTCTAAAACATTAGCAATGCAAGCAGCTCATTGATGTAAGTGCTGTACAGCGCACATTCCAGAGGAATTCCTGTGTGGATAACTAGATTTATTCAAGTGGAAAACTAGATTCCAACATCCTACACTCGTACCTCTGCCTGTTTATCATGGAGCAGAGTCAAGGTCATAGAATATCCAGGAAAGGAAGTGGACGCTGCTACTGCCTACGCATCTCGCCTCAACACTTCACTGACCGTATATTTCATTCTGGATGAATTTTATGACATATGTAGCATAGGAACAAAAAGTTATGGGTGATTTCCGCTGCATGCAAATGATGACACAGAGCTAACAATCCTCTATAGGGAGATGCGCTGTTTGTTGATATTGAAGTTTAGAAACTGTACCTCTATAGGTGATCACAGATATAGTAGTTGTTTTAGGAACATTTAGTAGAACTACTTCTCTAACGCCCTGTGGATCAATAACATTTTGGCCCTAAGGAGCAACAGCATGGTCTTGCATCCTTATACCCTGCCATGTATAAATTCACAAGGCATTATGGGAAAGGAGCTGGGAAGCTCACTGCGCCCTCTATTGGTTGTAACAAATCTTCAATTTACTTCTGATTCACTGAAGATTCAGTGATATCGCTAGAGAGGATATAAGGGAGAGCGCAATCAAGTGGAATAAAAAACAAACAACCGCTCCCAAAGGTGGATTATGGGCCGCTCACCTTTTAAAGTTGTACAGAATGGTACAACACATATATCCAGCATAAATCAATGTATCGATATAGCTCAGGTTCTCCCGTCAGTCAGCAGCGTAGGACTCTCCGTACTCATGGATACACTCTGCGCTGAGGATCCACGGCAGAAATACAAGTTCTATTGCAAAGGAGAAAAACTAGCGCTCGGAGAAGAAAAATCTAAGAACACCTGGGTAAGTTAAACCACTGGAGTGGTGTCTTATTTAAAATAAACTAAGTAAAACAACGCGTTTCACCGGCATTCCAAACCGGCTTCCTCAGGTACAAACGAAAGTGCACGTGCAGCGGTTATAAAGGAACCGCCAAATGAAAGTGAGACTATGACATCACAATGGGTACAAATTGAAACATTGTAAAAGACAAACATTACACCGTAGTCTATAAAAATACTTAGAAGAAATTCACATTATATCAAGGGAAGAAGAACAAGTAGGATGTCACTATAAATAATTATACATAACGGACATTAAAAACATTTAAAAAGTAATAATTTAAAATCAGACTTATTTAATACATACGAATTTATTTAAAACACTAATTCCTGAAGCTCATTCAAACCATTGGGAACTACTGTGTTTAGTCTGAAGATCCAATAAATCTCCCTCTCACTCAGAACCTGCCCTCTATTAGGAGTATTTGAAGGGATTTGTTCAATCGGCTGAATATTAAATGTAACTGTTTCGTTTGTATGTACGTAGAAAAAATGTTTAGGCAAACTGTGTATCAATTTATTGTGTCTGATGTTATACCGATGATTATTTAAACGTTTGGATAATTTCATACTGGTTTTGCCAATATATTGCAAACCACAGTGGCAAGTTATTAAATATACAACGAATGTGCTATTGCAAGCCAAGTGCATTTTAATTCTAAATCGCTCTCCAGTAACCTGTGAATGAAATGTATCACTTTGTGTAATAATAATAATGCAACATTTACAGGCAGGATGTTTGCAATCAGTAACGCCTATAGAACCAGACTCCGTTATGGCACCAGGTTCATTCTGCATACGTTGTTTTAAACGAGAAGGAGCGACTATATATTTGTTTTTGCTCTCCTATAAGTAATCTGTGGTTTAGCAGGAAGAATAGGTTTCAGAATAGGGTCAAGTAGTAGTATTTCCCAATGTTTCTTTAATAACTTATAGATGTCCTGATGATAAGTATTAAAGGTGGTGATAAAATTAAGGTTATTTTTAGTTATATTTTTTGCTAACTTTTTATCAGTATTCTCACTTTTCTCTTTGGCATGATCAAACAAAATTTAACAAAAAATATAACTAAAAATAACCTTAATTTTATCACCACCTTTAATACTTATCATCAGGACATCTATAAGTTAAAGAAACATTGGGAAATACTACTACTTGACCCTATTCTGAAACCTATTCTTCCTGCTAAACCACAGATTACTTATAGGAGAGCAAAAACAAATATATAGTCGCTCCTTCTCGTTTAAAACAACTTATGCAGAATGAACCTGGTGCCATAACGGAGTCTGGTCCTATAGGCGTTACTAATTGCAAACATCCTGCCTGTAAATGTTGCATTATTATTATTACACAAAGTGATACATTTCATTCACAGGTTACTGGAGAGCGATTTAGAATTAAAACGCACTTGGCTTGCAATAGTACATTCGTTGTATATTTAATAACTTGCCACTGTGGTTTGCAATATATTGGCAAAACCAGTATGAAACTATCTAAACGTTTAAATAATCATCGGTATAACATCAGACACAATAAATTGATACACAGTTTGCCTAAACATTTTTTCTATGTACATACAAACGAAACAGTTACATTTAATATTCAGCCGATTGAACAAATCCCTTCAAATACTCCTAATAGAGGGCAGGTTCTGAGTGAGAGGGAGATTTATTGGATCTTCAGACTAAACCCAGTAGTTCCCAATGGTTTGAATGAGCTTCAGGAATTAGTGTTTTAAATAAATTCGTATGTATTAAATAGGTCCGATTTAAATTATTACTTTTTAAATGTTTTTAATGTCCGTTATGTATAATTATTTATAGTGACATCCTACTTGTTCTTCTTCCCTTGATATAATGTGAATTTCTTCTAAGTATTTTTCTAGATTACGGTGTAATGTTTGTCTTTTACAATGTTTTAATTTGTACCCATTGTGATGTCATAGTCTCACTTTCATTTGGCGGTTCCTTTATAACCGCTGCACGTGCACTTTCGTTTGTACCTGAGGAAGCCGGTTTGGAATGCCGGTGAAACGCGTTGTTTTACTTATTTAAAATAAACTAAGACACCACTCCAGTGGTTTAACTTACCCGGGTGTTCTTAGATTTTTCTTCTCCGAGCGCTAGTTTTTCTCCTTTGCAATAGAACTGAAGATTCAGTGAATCAGAAGTAAATTTAGGATTTGTTTCGACCAATAGAGGGCGCAGTGAGCTTCCCAGCTCCTTTTCCATAATGCCTTGTGATATGCAGATGCTTAGTAGTGGGCTAAAAGGCAATCAAAACACTACACACCTTAAATGGTGCTCTCCATAAGGAGAGATGTTCCCCTTCTCTCATGTATAAGTTCAGAAATCAACTGTCACCATAGTTTTTTTTTTTTCTCCCCAATTTTTTCTAGGGCATTCACTATGAACATGAAGAGAGAGTATAATTATTGTACAGGTCTGGATGAGTATATATCTAGGTTTTTCCTCTTTTCCGACTTTTATTATTATTAATAATATTATCAGTCAAACAAATACAATGGTGACAATATGTGACAATCAACTGGCACAGAGGGAAGGAGAATCCTGCCCGAGAAGGCTTAGGGCATGTTCACACGACGGTTATGGCCGCGGGTTCCGACACGGTTTTCCGCAGCCAAATCGCACCTAGTTTATTAACATGGTTTCCTATTTGATAAACTGCTTTCTAATGGCTATGACTAGCTTAAATTTCAATTTAGTTACTTACAGAGGATTAGATTAAAGTTAAACTATGGAGAAAAATCCAAACAGGCATGCTGGAGCCTAGCCAAGAGAAGAGGAGCGCTTACACTATAGGGAGGAAAGTCAGTGTTGCTAAGGAGAAGACATAAAGAAGAGCAAGAACAGAGCGGATATGATTTCAGGTCAACACAATGCTCCTTCATCAATACACCAGTCTCCAACAAATCCTTGCCGTCATCATTCTCCATTAACGCTTCATTTCTTTTCCTTCCAAAGCAAACAAACTCGAATCCAGCAGTAAGACATGCAGGCTAATTTAGCGCTGCCTCGATAGCCATATCTACCACATTTTTCTGGAATTGGGCGGGTGGTTGAGGGACTGCTGTACCTGCTTATTTTGAGCATATATTAGCATGCACAGATATAATAAAGGAGTGCTCACAGTGTGGCCATCCAGCTTCGTCTGGTGATGAATGCTGATCCCTAGGCCTTCAGGTGCTAGGCCTATGGCACTCAATTGAAAACGAGGACTGCTTAGGTATGGGTGCACAGCCAGGATCAGTGACTGGATCTGAGCTACAGAGCTTAAAAGGACACTCCCCAGGTCTTATCGCAAGGTACACTGCTGCTTTTTTCCTATTCGATGCTTTACACTGCAGCTATGTTAACTCAAATTGGCTGCTTTGTAGAAGACCATTTTTCAGAGATTTTTTTTTAAAAAAAAAAAAACCTTTTTGCACTATTCAGCATATGAGAAAAGCAACCTTTATCATGCTTCCTAAAATATTCTTACTTTAAGTAAATAGCTCCATTATTAAAAAAAAATATTGAGTAAACATTTTACAGGATTCTTCATCAATAATAAACACTTTGGGCTCGTTCACACGGCTGATTTGGGCACGGATCTCAGCCGTACTGTGCGCCGTATTTGCGCTGCAGTACGGCTGAAATCAGTCTCTGTCATTACGGTAATCCATAGTTCTCATAGAGAACTATGAATAATGTCTCCTCTCCCCGCTCGGTGTAAAAAGTGACATGTCAATTATTTATGGCGTGTACGCGCCGTGAATAAAGCAAGTCTATGGGGCTGGCGAGCTGCCGGCCCCGCCCCCACTGCACGAAATCCGTCCCCGCAATAGGCCGTGTGAACTAGCCCTTAGGTTATGTTCACACAGCGCAATATCGTGGCGTATTTCGCCACCTATTTGCGCTTCAATATACCCGAAATGCGCCCAAAATTACGGCAATTCATAGCTCTGAGAGAGCTATGAATTACGTCCGTCTCCCCCATCGTATAATTGCTAGGAATACCCTCAGGAATGGAACAGGGACGGGGGCTGGGTGGTTTGATGTTACAGTCAACAATACAACCAGGGTTTTATGGTTAGGCTATGTTCACACGGCTTATTTACGGCATAATTGCGGGACGGTTTGCCGCTGGAATTATGCCGTGAGCTCGGCGGCAGCTCGCTGGCCCCATAGACATTCATTATCCACATGTCACTTTCTCCCTGCTCGCCGTATTTCGCGAGCGGGGAGAGGAGACGGAATCCATAGTTCTCTATAACTGTGGATTACCATAATGAATGGGATGAATTTCACCCGTAATTCGCGCAATACGGCGCGAATTACGGGCTGAAACCCGTCCCAAGATAAGCCATGTGAACATAGCCTAAGGGTCATGCATTGCTTCTGGATTGAGGTCATTTATCACTCCATCGCCATGTGCGCTCTTGTCATCGTCCACCTTGCTGTCCTTCATCTAATGTTCAGTTCCTACATTTAGTTTTGATACACGCTTCGTATATCAGGCTGGGTTCACACGGCTTATTTGGGGGCCCACTGGTAATTCACATGTCACTTATCTACCCCCCTCCGAGTATTCGTCGAGCGGGGAGAGGAGACGTAATCCATAGTTCTCTATGAGAACTGTGGATTTCCGTAATGACTGGGCCGTATTCCAGCCGTAATTTGCGCACTCCAGCGCGTAATTACGGACTGAAATACGTCCAATTTTAAGCCATGTGAACATGGCCTTATTGTCACGCGACTGCTCGTTGACTTCATTCCAAGTTCAGTCTGCCATTGCTGTCAACCAGCGTCGTTACATGGGATACAGGTATGACAAATGTGATACATTTAATAGGCACAAACACCGCATTATGGTAATGCTTTCCCACACTACTTCTCTAATTCCTATTTGTGCTACACAACACTAATGACTCATCCAAGTATACAGGACCTTCAAGCATCGGGACAGTAATTGATTTAGCCAGCACAGTGCACAAAACAGAGAAGGCCTAAAATCATAGGCTTCAGATATCTACACATAATGGCACTTATTTCTTTAAAAAGAAGAGGCGGAACCACTTGTAAAATAAGAAACAGCTGAGAGCTCTGGACAGATGAGGAACCACTTTACATTTCCATGGCAGAAAAAAGTGCTTGAACACATCATTAGGATAAAAGGAGATGTATTTTGCTACATTATGGAAGAACATAGACTACCGAAAATGTTATTAATTGGGTTTTTAGTCTCCTTTTTCAGTGCACCTAAAGTTGGTGAGCAAAAATGCCTCCTAATATGCATCTACGTAGTGGTCAATGTTCCCAGTATTGCCCCCTTTCCCACAGGTCTCATCCACTTCCCACCATCTCTGGTAACCTCAGCTTCCATGTCAGGTCAAGACCTTAGCTGATTACCTCTAGCACTGACCAGGCTTTTAAGTCAAAAAGAAACATAATACAGCATTCATAAAAATAGTGGTACTGCAGACTGTGTAGCCTATCGTCCTACAAGAAAGACTAATTTAGAGTCAGTGGAGTGATAGTAGCCATCAAGTCTCTGAGATATATTTCTTTGTTCTTCTTAAAGGGGTTGTCAACCCCATTAAAAAGTAATATAAAAAGCTCACAGGCCCCAAGTAAAATAAAAAAAAAATACTTATCCTTTCCTTTCCCAGACGTGAACAGCTCCAAACAGTGATGTAAGTTACAAGCACATGACCACTGCAGCCAATCAGCAGCTACAGCGATGACGTTCCCATTCAGAAGTAGTAGTCTACAGAAGACCAGTGGGACGTGCCACTTGAACGGAGGAGAAGGCGAGTATAACTATTTTTTTTTAATTACTTAGGAACTGGGAGCTATTTAAATAATTGTTTAATGAGGTAGACAATCCTTTTAAGAAAACCTCCTTATTTATAGCAGTCTTCAAATCTGTTGCTTACATCGTGTGGGTCTGACGGTAGGCTCACTTCTGGTTGTATACTAAGACCTGTTCTGAAGGATATCACTGACCTCCAAGCACTGAAAAAAAAATCAATATTAATATATTTATTCTGTCAAAATATTGGTAGATCAACTCTGTTTGGCACTCAGAAATGGGAATGAGTTGGATGGTAGTCATTGAAGGATATTTCAGTATCAACCACACTCAGGAAATCCACTTCATGTTGCTTCAGAAAAATATTTTTATTACATAATCCAAAAAGAGCTCCACACCAAAATATGATGGGTGAACACATGATAAAAGATTGACATTTTAGTCTTGTAGACAGTTTTCATGCTTTTCACATTAGTAGGGAAGGTTGTGACCAGGAAAGCGGCTGTAGCTGAGGTTTAGAAGTAAAAGTAAGGGTGACGTAGAAGGGGCTCAAAAAGCGGATTTTGTTTAAATGTTGTCGATACATCTGATAGATCTATTTAAAAAGGTTTACGGAGATCAGAGAAATAGAAAATAGGATCAATTTCCCCCCAAAAAACGGTACATTCCTTGTCCATCCCTCATGTGAACGCCGCTGCGTGTTCGTCATAGACAGCAGTGATAATCTCACTGCTAGTTGTTTAGATCAGTCTTGGGGACCGACAGAGCGAACCCCAATACGGATCCTAAAAGGGCTTGTTCACACGGAGTGTAAACTCCGTGTGAACAAGCCCTTAGGGGAAAAAGACATGCCGAGTCATAAGGACAGATAACCAATTAAAAAAAATCTTAAAGGGTTGTTCTTAAAGGGGTTGTTCTTTACCCTCTCCCCCCCCAAAAAAAAATTGCACTCATTTGTATGAAAAATTTGGAAAAACAAAAAAAAAAACCACCTCTTCAAGCCACCCTGATCCAGCGCTGAAACTCTAGACCAAGGCCATGACTGAATCATTCGGACAAGCCACTATTATTACACAGACATGCCAAAAGAAAGTGGTCGGTATGTTACTACGTCAATCAGTGTTTGCTGGTCATCTTTTGGCTTAACATTCAGTGATGGGAACAGTAATATCAGTGAACAGACAAGTAACTGCTTATGTCCCCACGGCAGAGGCCAAATACCGGTCGGTTTATCCGACCGGTATTAGCCCGGTTTGTGTGCTGTCCCCACGGCCGCAGGGAGGACGGCTTTTCTCCGCTATGAGCATTGACATGCACATATTCCGTACGAAAACCAGACGGAAGAATGTGCATGCACAATGTTTTTCGGGCGGCCGGCGGTTTTCCATAGAAGCCCGTTGTGCTCGTTTGCGGCCGGTTTTTCAGACTGTCTGCAAAACAGCAAACCGTCTGAAAAATCGGCCGAAAACCCGTGCCATGGGGACATGCCCTTAGGTCACCAACTGGCTGCAGTGGTCACATGCCAACCGCTTATAAACAGAAGCCAGATCGACTTCTAAAGCTTCAATGCTGGATGAGTGGTGGCGTTTCGAACAGTGAAGTAACAGGATGATTGAGTAGAAAAAAAAACAAAAAAAACACACAACTACTTTAGAAAGGAGAGTCCAAATAACTATTTTTTTGGGGGGAGGGGCTGGGGGTGGGAGTTGGACAACCCCTCCCAGGATGTAGATTTTAGGAATGCTTATAAAAGATTACAGGGTTTCCAAGAGGGGTAAAAAAAAAAACACAAACGCGTACTTCAAATCTGGGTGCACCAAAATATCTATTTAACCCTTCTCCGAATCATGATAAAAGACAAAGCATTAATGAGTAATGGCTCCAATACTAGGTCAAAAGACAAATCTGTTGCATAGAAAATGGTGAATAAAAAAAGTAGACTATGATTTTTTTTTTTTTATTAAATCTCAGTCCCATGATTGACTACTTAAAAGAAAGTAATTTAGGCTACAAACATCAGCAATTTACAGCACTAGTTTAATTTAGCCTTTTTTGAGCCAAGCTTACATAAAAGAATAATGGGAGCGTAAGAGATTTCCCAATTTGCTGAAGGTTGACGAGCGACCCTGTAAATATCTTCCACATGATTAGAATGAATGAACAAACAAGACCTAGTCCCTCTTGTTCGTAATCTGATCTAGATTCAGGTTGCTTTGCATGCCATTACTTTGCAGACTGAATCATTCAGACAAGCCACTATCATTACACAGACATGAAAAAAGACAAAAAACAACACAAACCTACATTTTCCAAGAGAAGATAGTAGACCGGAAATAAAATTTCCAATGGAAAAAACAAGAGACAAAACTAACGCAAGCAGTCGGTTAAAACAACATTCATTTATCTTCCACCACTGTAAATACCTTTGCAGAGTAATCTACATATTAAGTATAGCAATGCATAAACTAGGAGTATGGAAAGGGCAAAGTAATAAGCTGGATATCACATACAAATGAATGGAGAATCACAAATGTGGCATTAGGGACAATTCATGTACTATGCGGGGAACAGTCTAAATAAAGTGCAGCGGTTTGATTCTTCGTTACGTTCCATAAATTTATACCAAAGTGAAGTAAACAAAGAACGGACAAAAAGGCACAACCTCTCAGATGAGGTCCCAAATACTGCATTAGGTACACATCACAATGTCAAAGCTGGGGCCCACCAAAGGATTCCAATACTCTGGTGGGCCAATCCCACCCTTCTCAAGACCCATCTCAAGACTCTTGCAATTCAAAAGATTTAAAGTGATCATAATCCTAATTGCTCAGTAGACAATGATACAAATTGCTTAACAATACATAAAAAGTAAGAATATAAAAGGTATAAATTGTTGCTTTCCAAATGGACACTATAATAACAATCAATGGTATAATCGAATATGTATACAGGCAGTCCCCGACTTACGTCGTTCCGACTTACATCTGTCCCCTAATTACGAAGTGGGACCGGAACGATGCAAGCCAGGGACAGCCGACACCGTCTGTGCGCTGTCAGCGATCTTCGCAGCTGTATGTGACTCCTGGGAGCGCAGACAGCTGACTCTCCGGTCCGCGTCCGGGCACTGCTAGGCCCGGGCACCGGCGGGGATCGCTTCGGCTGTATGCGACTCCTGGGAGCGCATACAGCGGAAGACTCTATTGCGGAGCAGAGAGCGAGCACTGCCTGCGCGGCCTGATGACATCACCGGCCTGAGCCAGAAGACCAGGAGTCGGAGGTAAGCCTCGGAGCAGCGGGGGAGTGAGGTGAGCATTTGTTTTTTTTGTTTTTTTAATAAGCCCTATCCATACCTGCTATGGGGGACATATACCTGCCTATGGGGGACATATACCTGCTATTCGGGACATATACCTGCCTATAATAACACACCATACATGTACTAAATATATTGGTTCCGACTTACATACAAATTCAACTTAAAGAACCTACAGTCCCTATCCCGTATGTAACCCGGGGACTCCCTTTATACATTTTTTTGAAGCTGTCGTAATAATTTTGGCATGATCCTAAACTGTTGTTTAGAGTAGTAATTGTTTTATGCTATTCTTATTGCTTAAGAAATAAGCTGCAAAATTATTTTCAGTACGCCGAGCTTCTCCTTCTGGTTACAAATGTGTGTGACCTTCCAGTTTGTTTTTAGAGGGTGGACTGAGCAGATGATGCAACAAACTACAGTAAAATAGCGTCCGTCAAAACAAACTCTTTTTCTGCCAACTTGGCCACACTGTTTTACCAGACCCACATGACACAAATGTGCTTTTCAAGGATACTGAGCACATGAAAAAAAAAAAAAGCTCAGATCCTCGAGGTTGAGCTAGGGTGAAAAAGAAAAAAAAAAGAAAAATGTGGCCTGCAACTTATGGACCTGGAGAGTTCACAATTTGTTTTTTAATTATCACTAAACTAGAAACAACTAAAAGACAACAACTGTATGGTTCAAAAAAGGCCACAGTTTTATTAGGGTTAAATAAGTGTATATATACACACACATATATATATATATATACACACACACACACACACATACACACATACATACACATATGCACACACATATAAACACATATAAACATACACACCTATTCATGCACACTTTTGTTTAACGCAGACTCTCAGGTATACTGAGCACAGTACACATGCTCAGTTGTGCCAGTCAGCCTTACCAGGAAGTAACTCAGAATCTGTCCTACTGCTGTAATCTGCATTACAGGGCAGGTTTCTACAGGAAGGAGCCCGATGGTCATTTTCTTCTGCTATAATAATTATCCTCTAGACAAAATGAGCAGACTTTACTAACTAAAGGTATTTGGACATTTTTTCATTATGACGTAGTTTATGTAGTTATTTTTCTTCTTTTCCAAGAGAAACCCTTTAAAGTTGGGATGCTGATACTTTTCTGGCCACAGCCGTGACTGTTGAAGCGGGTAACAATGATTGTTTTAAAAGAGAGTGAGATTCATGCTCAGGAACTATCTTTTCTTGATGTTAAAATTCGCAAGGACTGTTGTGGCCATCTACAAACAACCACTTAGGTGTGAGAGCCACTACCCTTTGAGTTTAAGGAGAGGTATACCTAAGGGGCAATACCTTCGGTTGAGATAAAACTGTTCTAATTTGAAGAACTATCACTATCAGGCTGGCGAATTCAGAGAAAGATTTCTGGAGAGGGGCTACCCCATCCCTCCTCTCAAACCGGCATTTAAACATGCCCTTAGTTGGGATCATAATTACCTACTTAAAGGGGTTTTGCCACGATGTAATGTTGACGTGGGATCCTCCAAAATGGGTATTTAATCACTTTTTTAAATATATGTGATTAAAAAAATTGCAGCCTGAGAGAGCTACAGGCTGCCTTACCTGCCCTTAGTTACTTAAAAGCTTGTTATTAGATACGACCGGGCCCCAGAGTGACAAGTGCTGTGGCGGGCTTGTACAGAGCACACTTTCTTATCTGAGAGGGGAGCAAAGAAGCTTTCAAGGCACCGGGTAGAAATATGTTGTGTTTTGTATACAGAATCTACTAGTTGTAGTGTGATTATCTGAGTAGATCCCTGCTTTATCTGATGACAGGGAACATGAAAGCTCCTTCAGCCTCTTGAAAGCGCCTTCAAGAGGCTGAAGGAGAAAGCTGTTGTCGTTTGTATACAGAATCCACTAGTTATAGTTTGATTATTTGAGTGAACATTTCACACAATCCCTTATGCGTGGCTCTGTGCTCTGGCTGTGTCTGTCTCTCTCTCAGTTCAGCATTGCTTTGTTTACATTTGCTTCTTAGCAGATAAGGCATGTCCTGGCAAAACCCCTTTAATCCAACTTCCAATAGGGGAGAGATCTCGGCTGAAGCTCAGTTTAGGATCATTGCTACTTTTGATGACTATAGCAGGGATGTTTTAGGTATCCTACGGAAACACTGGACCATCCTGCTTTCAGATTCCGATTTAGGAGGGATCTTCTCAACATGTCTTTTGGTCACTTACCATAAGGGTAGATCCATTTGTGACAAACTGGATCACAGTCACTATGAGTCACCAAAAAGTGAAGAGCCATGGCTGAATCGGTAGCCCTGTGGCATGTTTAGATGTGGAAAATGTGTGATCTGTTTGTAGCGAATACAGAGACTTTCAGAAGTTCTGTGACTGGAGAGGTGTTTGCTATACGTGATTTTATGGTAAGTCGCACACAGGGAGCAGTCTAAGTGTGGGAAACAGTATGTTGGGAAGACTAGACAATTTCGCAGCAGGATTAGAGCATATTGGGGATATACAGTAAAACATTGTCGTGAGACACCAATTACACAACATATTTGGCTTAAGCATGAAGGTGATTTTTCTGAGTTAAGATTCTCCTGTATTGAAAAGTATAAGACTACTTTGAGAAAAGGAGATCTAGATAATAAATTGTTGCGGAAAGAAACGGAATGGACCTTTAGGTTAACAGCTTTACAACCGGAGGGCCTAAATGAAACACTGGGCTTTGGTTGCTTTATTTGACATTATTTGTAGTATATGTATACGCTTGTCCTAGTACTAACGGTTATGCTTTTTATGGGATTCTACATTATAGGGTTATTGGAACGAGATAGTTCATGAATCCCTTGTCTTTATTATTTAAGGTTTATGGATTTATCTATTTTTCTTATTTTGATTATCTTGAACACGCTGTACTTGAAAAAAATTCGCTTTATCCGTTTTCCAGCTTTGTTTTAGTTTTATCTAGGGTTGATTGTCTATTTACTGTATATTCCATCATAGGATATGGTTGTTTTTTTTTTACCTTTTGGCTACATAGGACACCCGGTTTGAAGCTATACTTGCCTCCATGTATGATGTGGGGTAACGAGTGATTGCCTACTTGTTGTTGGTCTTCCCCACTTTTGAGGTCAGTTGACATCTATTTGTGACCGTTGTTTATTTGCGTCTTGCCCCCTCTATTTAACATGTTTGGTATGTCTGTTGGACGCTGATACTGCGACAAAGCTGTCTTGCTGCTAGTGCGGCTGCTTCGATGCAGCGTTACCGAGTTAGCAGCCTATACTGCTGACCAGTTTAGTTATTATTACGCATGCGTGGTTCTGCTTGCTAGCGCGATACTAATCCACAGAGTGAGGGTGTATGACGCCTGTGCAGTGGAGGGCGCACCGGACTGGCGAGTTTCACCGGCGTTTTCGTTAACATAATATTGATTCCGTGAGCATGCGCGGTTAGTGTTTCCTGCACGCCGGGCTGTCTCTGAGTGCGCTACGGCGAGTAGATTTTCATTAGTATATCCCAATTAGGGGAGTGGCGAGTAGTATAGATATAAAGGAAGCGGTGGTAAGGGTCTGTTGGGCAGTACATCTCACTAACCACACTACAGGGATACAGGTTCCTGCATCTGCGGAGCTACCTGGTTTACCCATATATCTGTACATCTTGGTTTATCATATATCCCCTGGTGAACCCTTGCCAGGAGGACAAGGGAGAAACGCGTCGGGATTTTTGAGGACATCAACAAACAGGTTGTACATAATAGAACATATATTGAGAGTCTGTATGGAAAAATTATAGTGATTTATTGCCTTGTTTGTAGGGAATAGACCAGGGCTTTACAGGACGAGCCATTGATAGGTGGGCCGCCCTTTTTGGGGTGATTGCTCTACCTTTTGTGAGGGATTTATAGGGGTGAACAAGAAGGCATAGTTTACGCTTTACCTTTTCCCTCTATGTGTAGCAATTAGTGGTGAGATATACATTGGTATTACTGGTGTGATTCTAATATTTTGCAAGCTGTATTGCTTGGTTAGGAAGAAGTTTTAATGTTATTATATTGAAAGTCATATTTTAAGGGGTTTTGTGTGATTTTCTAGCAGTAATTAACTTTTGAATAAAACCCAGATTGGTTGCTTTTCTTCAGTGATTTTCTGTGCTAAAGGAGATGGGCAGGACCAACAATCAGATTACACCTCAAAACCTCAAGCAGCATCCGATTCTAGAACCTGTTCAGGTACTAACAGACCTGAGCTGTAGTCGGCTCTTTTACATATTATGTTAATTTCTATTAAAGGGACATAAGAAGGTGTATTTCCCTCCAGTGTTATGTAAAGGAATAGTAGGCGTCCATCCAGAGCAGACTGTACTCAACACCATACCTAAATAAGCGTTATCGAATCCAGGTCGTAGATTACAACAAATATGGAGGTCATAAGTGAACGAGACAATTCCTATTAGTGAAGACCCACACCGGTCCTCTGTGCTGTCGGTGAGGAGATCACTTCTGAATGAGAGTAACCTAGTCACCAGGTAATCAAAAAGATGGAAGTTATAACATTGTTTGAAGCCGTGCGCTAATAAGATGCAATTACTGTCTCTCCTTTCATCTGACGTATAATCAAACCTCTCCGACAAAACAATTACCAGATGGCAGGAGAATCGGAAACATGTTGTTAATATTGTAGCTGAATGGAATTATTCAAACAGGTACACAGGTAGGGAATGCACGGCATAATATAGGAAGGTGTATCCAGGACTTGAAGATGTATGGGAAGCTCTTGTAGGCAAAGGCTCTGAAGAAGACGGGTCGAAGAAATGCTAAACCTAATAGCTTTACAGACAGGACTTTATGTATGAAAACTGCCTATAGTAAGACTTTGTTGTCCACAGCAACCAAATCAGAGCTTTAGGGCATGTCCCCTCGGCACGGTTTTTCAGTCGGTTTGCGGTTTTGCAGACCGCCTGAAAAACCGTCCGAAAATGAGCAGAATTTTCCGCCCGGCGGTTTTGCCGCCCGCGGTCCGCTCAATAAGCATTGAGCATGTTCATTCTTCCGACCGGTTTCCGGATGGAATATGAACACCTCAATGGGAGGGGGGAGGGCTGTTCTCCGCTCATCATGGAGAAAAGCCGCCCCCCCCCCCCCCCACGGGCGTGGGGACGGCCGCAAAACCGGACAAATACCGGTCAGGTAAACCGACCGCTATTTGTCCACTGCTGTGGGAACGCAGCCTTGCTTTCATTCCAGATTTGGATGCTCATTCGGGTGTGGATTCAGGCCTTAATTCACATCGCAATCTGCATCCAAATCTGAAGGCAACCTGCCTCACATTGTTTCTAATGGAAAATCCATGGATTAGTTTCAGCGCTGCAAATCAGCCATGTCAGCCTACCCTTGTATTGCTGTAGATAAATGAAAGCTAAGCTTTGATAGGTTGCTACAGGCAACAAAAATCGATTTTAGGGCTTGTCCCCATGGCGAGAGGTCTGTTTTTCAGATGGTTTGCGGTTTTAGAAACTCAATGAGAGCTATGAATTACCGTATTTGCGGTCCATTCTTCGGGCGTATTGCAGAGCAATTACATGCCGAAATACGGACCGCATATACGCGAGCCAAGCATAGTGCTATTACTAATGCAGAGATGTCAAGCAAGAACTCTTTCTTTGTGTAAATGCATAGACCTCACAACTCGTCCCGGTGATGCGATTAAGTGGGTGACTGTAAGGCCATATTCACACAGCTTAAAATGGGCCGTATTTCGGTCCGTAATTACGCGCCGGAGTGCGCAAATTACGGGCTGAAAACGGCCCAACTTACGGTAATCCGAACTATGATTACGTCTCCTCTCCCCACTCGGCGAATCCGCTGGGCGGTGAGATAATTGACATGTCATTTTCTAGCGGCGTATAGGCGCCGCTAGCAATGATTGTCTATGGGCCGGCGAAGTGCCAGCCCCCCGCTCCTGCCCCGCCCCCGGCCACACGGCGTAATTGCGGGACGTATTTATGTCCCACAGTTAAGCCGTGTGAACCTAGCCTTAGGCCAGGTTCACACGGCTTAAAATGGGACGTATTTCAGTCCGTAATTACGCGCCGGAGTGCGCGAATTACAGCTGGAGTCCGTCCCAATCATTACGGTAATGCACAGTACTCATAGAGAACTATGGATTATGCCTCCTCTCCCTGCTCGGCGAATCCACCGTGGGGGCAGATAAGTGACATGTGAATTACTAGCGGCGTATACGCGCCGCTGGTAATGAAAATCTATGGGCCGGCAAGGTGCCGGTCCCCCGCTCCGCCCCGCCCACACGCCGTAATTGCGGGGCGTAATTACGCCCCGCAAATAAGCCGTGTGAACCCAGCCTAAGGCCTCGTTCACACGGCTTATTTGGGCGCTGATTTCAGCCGAACTGTGCGCAGTATTGCGCTGCAGTACGGCTGGAATCCGTCCCAGTCATTACGGTAATCCACAGTTCTCATAGAGAACTATGGATTCCGTCTCTTCTCCCCGCTCAGCGAATACGTCGAGGGGGGAGAAAGTGACATGCACATTATTTACGTGAATAATGAATATCTGTGGGGGTCGGAGAGCTGCTGGCCCCCCGCCCCACGGCAGCCGGCATAATTGCGGGGCGAAATCCGTCCCCGCAATTACGTTGGCAATAATCCGTGTGAACATTGCCTAAGAGTATGCTCAGACGGCTTAACTGCATTGTGTACAGTACGCCCAGCAAGTACGCTGGGTCTTCGGGAGTCGCGCTGAACGCGGGGGGGGGGCCAGCAGCCCACCGGACCCATACACATGCATTATCACCCCGGGCGTACAATACGATCGTATTGTTCGCCCGGGGAGAGGAGGCGTAATCCATAATTCTCTATGAGAACTGTGGATTACCGTAATGATTGCAATACGTGGCGAAATGCGTCCCAAAATAAGCCGTGTGAACATAGCCTAAAGTAATCTGAATTTTCAGATTTTCTTCTCTTGAACCCACGGTAAAGCACTGCGATACATGATGATACTATATCCGTTAAAGGGCACCGCTCACATTCCATGTGCTGCAATCATCAAGGGCGGCAAAAGGTGGTGACAGTCCCACTTATGATTTTTACAGCATATGGCCAGAAAGGAGTCACCCACCGCTGACTGATAGTCCTCGCCGTGTGGCCGGGGCCGGGGGAGGTAGCGGGGGGCCGGCACTTCGCCGGCCCATAGAGAATCACTGCTAGCGGCGCGTATACGCCGCTAGAAAGTGACATGTGAATTATCTCCCCCCGCGCCGTATTCGCCGAGCAGGGAGAGGAGACGTAATCCATAGTTCTCTATGAGAACTGTGCATTACCGTAGTTACTGGGACGGATTCAGCCCATAATTGCCGCACTCCGGCGCGTAATTACGGACTGAATTACGTCCCGCAGATGGCCGTGTGAACATGGCCTAATAGGTAGAAAATTGTGAATCGGCGGCGGGTGGAATACGCCAGACACCTCTCTGGACAAAGACTGGGATTTAGAATATAAATTCTGCTGCACTGTCTGTCAGTCCTGCACAGGGAACGTGACAGGGGCCCTGGAAATCCAATTTTATAACTTTGTGCTAATCATCGATTTCCCAATCTTTCATAACAAGCCTAATATAAAACGCGTGAAATAAATCGTCCTATGGTTCAGGAGATGACCTCGGCTGGCCTCTATCAGCCTGTGTGTGTGCATGAGTAGTTTCCGGCTACTCAAAAGCCTAGAATTGCTCTGGTCTCTCCTTTAACCCTTGTGCTACCTGTCTGACATTCAGGAGTATTTCATGTCGACAACTTGCTGGGTTTCATTATGGAGTCTATTTTATACCTCAAAATGAATAATTCAGATCAAATCAGAAAGGGTAAAATGAAGCAGATTTTGTGTGGTTATCCTGCAAGGTAGCATATGGTATGAAGAGAAGAACATGAGCATTCATGGTTTGCTTTGGTTACGGTTCCTATTTTATAATACCTTGCTTTGCATCTCACCCTTGTTTGCTCCTCTAAGAATATCGATTTTAACAATAATCCATTTATCCCTTAATAACACGCCTGGTTTGGGCCCTAAAGAGGCAGCTTTTCAGTTTTCTTTTTCCTCCGATCGCCTCTGCACTACAAATGTGCTTACTTTTTTATTATTACTACTACTATATTCACATACCTGTAGAAGGTCCTACTTTATTTTTTCTTCCAAGCATTAAAGGTTGTCTGCCCATCTGACACTTTGAAGGCATATTGATAGGAAAAGGCATGAACATGTGATAGTCCCAGAACTGGGACCCTAAACCTCCCAGCTATATCGGGAACAGGCCCCCAAAGTCTCTGTTCTACATAAAGTAGAGCGTGCTTGCACACTACAATTTTGTTCTATAGGTTTCCCGAGTATAGCCAAGCACACCCGCACAGCTGTACTCAGAACTCCTATAGAAATAATAGAGAGTAGCGCGCAAGCGTGACGGACTCTCTGTTCTGAATGGAGTCTTTTGGTGGCCTATACACTTGAATACGACGCTCGTCTGTACTCGGAACTCCCATAAAACAGAACGGAGAGTTGTGCGCAAGCGCGACCGGCTCTCCATTGAGAGCCAGCACTTTCAGTGGCCTGTTCTTGAGATAAGTGTTGGTCCTGCATCTACCATGCTAGGATACTATCGACATGCCATCAAAACCTATGCTGGGTATACTCCTTTAATTAGGGCATTTTAGTTCTTAACCTAAAATATCACATTTTTACGTTCTGGAGAGTCCCTGTAATGAAACCTACTGCATACTTTTCTCTACATTGTAGAACAAAGGGAGACGTACTTTAAGATATCAATGTAAAACAATAATATTAGAGTATTTGTGAAAAAAAAAAAAAAAAAACAGCAATAAAGTCTGGAACTTCGATTAAAACTTCCATCCTCCAAATATAATTATGATTATATATAGATGCTTTTGGACATGAACATCTATTTGTGAAATATGGCAATGAGCTAATAAAATACGTGCAATATAATTCATCTCTGTATATTTACATATACCTGTACGGAGATACAAGATAGGATATAACTGCATTGTATCTAATTGACATGTTGACATGCGCAATAGAGTTCTGTAGTCCGTTCACTAGCGGACAAGCGCAATAGAGCTTTGTAGTCCGATACCTTGCGACCATGCGCATTGGAGTCGCGCACGCGCAGTAGTCAATTGAGAACGCCGGTCTCGGGATACATCGGCGTCTGGTCCCGCACTTAACAGGTGATCAAACATTGGAGATTTTTAAATATAGTTGCACATATAAGATGCATCTTTATTGGTTGTGCACATTCCGATTATGTTACACAATGTATGATTGGTTATTGTGATTGGTGGGTGTTTACCTTGTACTTATATCTACATGGACACTTACAATATTTGTATTATGCTTGAAAAAGGCTCTGTCACGTATTTGTGAGCCGAAACGTTGCACCTTTTTGTACTCCTGATTCAAGATTAAAGAAGCCTTTTATGCTGACATCCATTTCTACAGTTTTTCGGTCCTTGTTGGTGGGAGTTGGGCTCTCCTGCCTTTGGATTGTCTTCTGCATGTGAGCTTCTTATGTGGATTTGTTATTGGGACTTCAGTGCTGGTCTATACATATCTTTTGTCATCCTCCAAGTCGTGTCAGCATCATGAATAAGGATTCAGTGTGAGAGCATGAACCGGTCAGCTGGCCGCATGCAGAGCCCCAGGCGGCTCAGTGACTCAGACCAGTTGTAGTCACAACCGTCTCTAATTCTTCAGCCAGGAACAGCATTTTTGCTTCAAGTATAATCGTACTATTCCAGGAAAATCATCAAGATTCAGTACATATGTAACCGGAACGGCAGTAACAAACACAGCCCACACAATGGAGAATGCCTGTTCTCTTCAGTAGGAGCACTTCACAGCTTTTTATGGAAATGCAGAAGCACCTTCTCAATAATCCCCGTTTCTTAGAAAAATCTTTGGATTTCCTGGACACGTACATTCTGCAGCAGACGTCTTGCTCTTAGATATAGAGCAAAATTGGAAAACGACATTAACTTGCTGATCATGGGTTCAGTGCAGTCATTTTTTCAGCTTCGTAATGAATAAATGTAGCCATTTTGTTGCCCTGCAGCTTCCTTATGCCCCTGCATGTTGACCCTCTGGCTTTTTGCCAACAACATTTAGTGTATACTCAAAGGCTTTAGGCTATGGCTGCACAGCATAGGACAAAAAACTCAGAGAAAACCAAATCCTAAAACTCTTCATATAACAGAGTTTTTTGCCAAGTTCTTGTAAAAAAAAAAAAAATTCTGTAAAAAACCCTTTTTTTTTTTTATTTTTTTTTTTTTTTTTAGTTTTTTTTTGTTGCTTATTTGTCACATTTTTGGCAAAGCTTTCTGGACATTTTTTGAACGGTTTTCAGTTAGTGTAGTAATGTATGCACAATTTTAACCCCCTGGGCCGTTCTTCAGTGGAAACACTGCCAAAAAACGTGACAAAACACGCCCGAACCCCCATGGCGATTTACATAGACTTCAATAGCAAATTTATAGACTTCAATAGCAAATTTTCTGTCATGTTCTGTCGACTTTTGCAACAGGTTTCAAAAAACGACCAGGAGCAGAAGAAAAAAAAAATGGTTCTATGGAGACAACAGAACGTTTTTACTATTTGGGTATGTTCACATGGCGTTTTTCAAACGATCCAAAACGCATCCAACGTGCAGCTGCGTGTTTGGATGTAGCAGGATCGCACACTATAGTTTTTTTTTTTGTTTTTAAAACCTCATTTTTATTGGATTTTCACTTATTCATGGTATGGCAACAAATTTGAAAAAGTGATAATAAACGGTTTGTCTTACAAAGTATTAAGCCAATACAAAAACACTTTCAAGTAATTTCAAAAGGTCATAAGAGCCGCCAGCACCATCGAGACCGTTTAAGCTTCTTGTGCGGAAACTAAACCCCCTAACATACCATATTATCTGAAACATTTTACTAATGTACTAATAAAACGAAAAAGTAAGAACCACAAATCTTGAATTCCATGCAGAGAGAAGAGGAAAGAGGGTTGGCTCCCCAGCCAGGAAATTTGTAAGTTACAATTACTTAAAATAATTTGTCTATACTGTGTTCGTGTTTTCTATGGTTTGCGTTATTTCTGTGAAGGGGTGAGCTCTTAGGAGAATGATCCGAGAGATGACACTGCCGGATCATCCCCTTCCTGATCCCCCGATCATTCAGCGATGGGAGGTAGTCGGCTGATCATTGAAAGCTCAAGCCTACCAAGAGTTCCCGACAGTGCAGCCATCAAGTACCATTTGGAGTGCCTGACAGGAAATACGACCTGGCATAAAGGGTTGCCATTGAATAAAGAATAGTTCAGACTGCGATTCCTTCATGCGCTCTGTTACTGCCATTTCTGTATACATGTACTTCTTGACATGTTGAAGCACCATGTCCAGAGAAGCCATATCGGCATACAGCCACTTCTCCAAAATACATCTCTTAGCGCCCAACAGAAGCACGTGTATATAGTGGGTTTTGACTCCCAATGGAGGTAACTATAGTTTTAAATAAGGCTCCTGCTGCATCTTCCCGACATGTCAATTCTTTGAACGGATTCGAAAGACACAAACACGCATCGGTGATTACTTGTGTGAACACCAATGCGTGTTTACCAGGGCTGTGGAGTCGGCAAGCCAAAGCCCCGACTCCTCAATTTCCCAAACCTCCGACTCCCTCATACACGGCGCATGTTTTTAAATGATAACTTTTTCTGTAGTAAAATGGTAACCATCAGGCTTTTCATCACCTTACGATACAATAATCAAGCTATTTAGGTAGAACAGACACTGACAAGCAAAAGGGTAACAATGTTTTGATCTTTTGAACACTTGTGGGTAGAGCTGAAGAAAAATCTGTATTTGTATCCAAGTCCAGTCTGCACCAACATTGGCAATGTGTAGAAGAGACCTGGGATCAGATTTTGGTCAAGACCTGCTTGAATCCGATCAAGAGCCCAGAAGGATTCAGGCAGTATTGAAAAACAAAGGTGGTTTTCCCAAATACTAACAACATAATACAAATTAACACTTTGATTTTTAGGCCGTGTTCACACGGCTTATTCATGCCGGATTTGTGAGCCGGATTGTGCTCGCAAATCCGGCGTGAATAAGGGGCGGGGCGGGGGCTGGGCCGGAGCCACTCCCCGGCCCCATAGACTGTCATTATTTATGGCGCGTACGCGCCGTAAATAATGTGCATGTCACTTTCTCCCCCCGCGGCGGATTCGCCGAGCGGGGAAGAGCGACGGAATCCACTGTTTCTCTATGAGAGCAGTGGGTTAACCGTAAATTTCTCCGACGGATTGCGCCGTACTGCAGCGCAAATCCGCGCGGGGTACGGCGCCAATCTGCGGGCAAATAACCGTGGAACGAGGCCTTAGGAGCAAAACTGTAAGCAGATGCTAAATACTTGCAAGTCAAATTTATGTATAAGATCGGTAAGATGACTATATATATACAGCAGCCTCAAAGCAGCAGCCTCGAAGCTGTAGTGGAGGGTGAGATATGGAGTCCGAAAATCACAAGTTCAAAACATTGTTACCATTTGCCCTTTTCAGTGTAAAATATATTTAAATTGGATATGACTTTAGGACACCCAAAAAAAATTTTAAATATGCAAAACACTGCAGGAACATTTGTGAGCGGAAATTTTTGCTGGAAATTTGGGTCGCAAATCCCATCAATAAGGGGGCCTGCATACATGACCTCGCATCTGATCTCATTATTTCCAGGCTAGAGAACGGCCTCTCTACACTAACTTGGGTTGGGGGCAAAACGGTGACCACAGGGGCAACATCTCTAACAATGTCAGGGTATAAAGGAATTGCCTCAGCCACAGTCAGTTTTGATGAATGGTTGAACTCTTCTACTTCTTTGAAAACAGGTGAAAAATTTTGCTGAAATCTGTTTGTCATGGGAGCAGAATCTTATCCCCTGGGGCAGCGCTTTGCCTGCTCCATGTCATCCATTACACTCCTCATGTGATGAGGCTGAAGAGATGGGAGCAGCAGCACTGGCCGGACCCAATTACTCTTGCTCTTTGCATCGAACTAACTGGAACAACTTGTTATATATTTTGGGAGTCGGACCCATTTAGGACGACTCCGACTCCTGCAAAATAGCCACCGACTCAGACTCCACGACTCCACAGCCCTGGTTTTTACCATTGCAAGCAGTGTAAAACACACTGCTATTTGTTAGATGTGTGTTTGGGTCCATTTAGGGTCTGATAGACTGATCCAAACACGGATCTAATAACGTTTGTTCAGATGGACTCAACACCCAATGTGAACATACCCTTAAAGAATATGGGATCCGTTTTCGGTCATTTTTTCAACGGTTTCAGAAAACAAAAAACGCCCAAAAAAACGTGTGCAATAGAAACATAGCCTTAGGCTTTGTCTACACAGCACAGAAATACCGTTGGATTTTCAGCAGCTTCAGTATTCTGAAACAGCCGAGAATCTGAAGGTACACTGGGCTGCATAGACCGCAATAAAAAAACGTGCTGTAGTCTATACAGCACAGGTTTTTAACCGCCGCGTTAAAAATCAGGCGGAACATGCAACATGTTGCATATTCCGCCGGAGTTTTGCGGTTTGCCGTCGGTTTCCTTTACATTAACTGTATGGGCCGATGGCAAAAACTTTTTGCGCAAATCAGTGACAAAAACCGCGGTGCTGCATAGGACAAAATGCTGTCGGCTTTCCAACGTTTTTTGTCCTATGCTGTGTGGGCCTAGCCTTAGAAATGAACTCAACCTAGGCCAGTTATATTGCTTAAAGCAAGGGTTGGACAAAATGACTACAACACAGATTTTCAGAACAGCACAAGTAATAAAGTTTATCAAACGCAATATAAGCTATGTAAATGAGGAAAAAAGGGGTGTTATAGCTGATGTCATGGGTGTCGAGAAGAGTTCCACTTGACTATGTAAAAAAACGGGTGTTCTAGTAATTTTGTCCAACCTGTTATAGTGGAAAATACAGCTATGGGGCCTCCCTGGACCAAAAGGGTTTTCCTGTTCTTCGTTACTATTCCTAAGAAGTGGAGTTACTTTGAATTTACACACCTTAGGGCTTTCTTAGGTCCTATAGGGGCAGTTTATGTTCACAGACTATATACGTTTTCTAGATGTCCACCGGCAAGCTCAATCCCATTTACCTATATTTTTTGGCTGTGGTACCCCCAGAGAAGTTACTGTAATATTCTTTGGTCTTTCACAGGTGATATTTTGTTACTTATTCCATTTGGTAACTATTTGGGTATGTTCACTCAGTGTTTGTGACATACGTATTTGGGTACGTATTACGCAACGAAATACGTACCCAAATACGTATTTTACAATGTTCCATTCAGTTTTCATTGATTTCAATGTAAAATATGGATCGTCGTTCAGACAATATGTATTTTACCTACGTTATTGTACTGCGCTTTATGGATCCATACAAAGTAGTGACATTTCAATTCTTGATCCATTTTACGCAACAGCCAATAGAAACTATAGGGTACGGTTTTTGCAGTTCAGAAAACATATCCAAATATATACCACACTTTGTGGTGCGTATTTGGATACTTTTACGCAAAACGTATTCAACACGCCGTGTGCACATCCCCTTTGCCTTCATTTGGACTAGTTATGGAGTCTATTTTTGTAGTTTTCAATGATTTTATCCTTTTTATATTAGAAATTTTACTCCCCACTCCATTACTGAAATGTATGGGATTCCTAAGAAGAAACAAAAGTAAAATAATTTACAAAGCAAACTAGTATGTGGCTTATTACAGTGCTATTTCCTAAGTGGTCAGTAAAGGGTTAATTGGATTCTAGAGGGTGTGGACACTTGATTCATTAAGGCTGTGTTGACATTATGTCTGGCCTATGCTACTTATATATGTCTTTATACCTTTTGTTGAATAAGCACAGTGGACTGCCCTTGGCTATACATGAGGTCACTACAAAAGTCAAATGTATATATAGGCGAAGGGCTCCTGGTAGATAACAAAAAGCTGTTGTAAACAGAGCCCTATACTGGTAGGATAAATACAGCATATACTCCAAATCCCACTTTATATACTCGGGCACTTAAATTATACCAACTGCATACAAGTTTTTGCCCACCAGTAGCTAAATAGGTCAAGGATAAAACTAGAGTTTGGAAGACCCAGCCACTGCCTGCGATAGAATGGATTTGCCTCTGCAAAATAATGATCCTCTTCAAATTACTCTATACTTTGCATCATATGTGTTTCGCTATCACCAAAGTTCGCTCTAGGACTTCAGAAAGCAAGCTACTCTTCTTATATGACATAACTCCAGAGTTAAACTAAATATTATAGTGACGTGTACTAAGGAAATTGGAGGCTTGTATCCGCTTCCCTTCTTATTCTCGCTACTGTTTAGCAGCCAAGGTCGAATGCTTTTGACCTTGGCTTGCTCCCTCTGAGTGTTGGGCTCGTGCTCCTTCCCAGAAGTACTCTTAGGCTATGTTCACACGGCTTAACTGTGGGACGTAATTACGCCCCGCAATTACACCGTGTGGCCAGGAGCGGGGTGGGGGGCCGGCACCTTGCCGGCCCATAGACTTGCATTGCCAGCAGCGCGTATACGCCGCTGGTAATTCACTTGTCACTTATCTCCCCGCCCGGCGGATTCGCCGAGCAGGGAGAGAAGACGTAATCCATAGTTCTCATAGAGAACTGTGGATTACCGTAATGACTGGGCCGTTTTCAGCCCGTAATTTGCGCACTCCGGCGCGTAATTACGGACCGAAATACGGCCCATTTTAAGCCGTGTGAACATGGCCTTAGGGCGAAATTTCAGGTGTACTTGGAAGGGTGTACCCAATTTTTCTCAATTTAAATGGACAATATATATATAAAAAAAAAATTGTATGGTGATCAATATCTAAATCTATCCTAAGGGCACGTCCCCACGGCATAGAGCAAATATCGGTCGGATTATCCGACCGGTATTTGCTCTGTTTTGCGGCCGTACACATGGCCGCAGGGGGACGGTTTTTCTCCACCGTCTCCCCCTTCGCATAGAGTTGTTTATATTCAGTCCGAAAACCAGGCGGAAGAATGAACATGCTCAATGTTTTTCGGCCCGCCGGCGGTCTAAAAAACCGTTTGGCGGAAAACCCGTGCAGTGGGGACCGCTTCACAAATTTTCCATAGCGGTCCAGTGTAAAGTTTGACAGACGGTTTACAGATGGTTTTCAAAACGGAAAACAGTCTGTAAAACCGTCCAAAAACCCTTGCCATGGGGACAAGCCCTATGGGTGCGTTCACACGGCAATGGGCAAATACCGGTCGGTTTATCCGGTATTTGTCCGGTTTGTGTGCAGTGCACATGGCCGCGGGGGGGATGGCTTTCCTCCGCGATGAACGGAGAAAAGCCCTCCCCCTTCACATCCACAAGCACAGATTCCGCCCGAAAACCGGTCGGAGGATTGTGCTTGTTAAATGTTTCGCGGGCGGAAAAACCGTGCAGTGGGGACTGCTGCACGGGTTTTCCATAGCGCCCCGTTGTACTCATTTTCGGCCGGTTTTTCAGGCGGTCTGCAAAACCGCAAACCACCTGTAAGAACCGGCCGAAAACCCGTGCAGTGGGAACATGCCCTTAGAGTAGCTAAAGCTCTAATTTTTTTTCTAGATACAGAGCTTCAAATCTCCTAAAAGGATTTAAAAGGTGACATTCTGCACGCCAGCTGTCACGACTAGAGAGACTTACTGAACATTGTAACAGATTAAAGGGATTGTCCATTATATGAAAAAAAAGAACTACTCTCAGCAGGTCGGAAGGGGCGAAAACTGAAAAAACAAAAAAACAAAAAAAACACCCGCCTTTAAAATCAGCTCTATTCTAATGTTCTGGCCAGTGATGTCACGATCAGTGGCCACACTGCAGACAATCACAGCCTCCAGAGGTCACATGCTGCACTGAGGCTCGAGAATAATTGCAGGGACACGTGAATGACTTATGTATCGGCACTTGGAACAGATATGAATATAAAGGTACAAGGTTTTGTTTTTATCTATCTTAGCCCCTTTCTGACCTAATGGAAGGCTTTTTTCATATAATGGACAACCCCATTAAACTCAATAAAAGCACAGTAAACTCCTTTGAGTAGTAGTTGCAAGCAACCAGGTTAGGTTTACAACTTATGTCAATACAAACGGGTTTTGGAGCTCTGTTTGATAAAGAACCACAACCACATGAAAATTTTTGTCATCACAGATTAAAGGGGTTTTCTCACAATGCAGTTTCAGAGAGTCACAACCAGCTTCAGATGCACACTTCCTGGTCAGACTGTTGGCGATTCTACATCAGCTCGGCTATTCCTATCTGAGCCTGTTACATTGAAATGACTGCAAGAGATGTAAAATCTGTAGTACACAAGACTGCAGAGGTTTAAGGAGTGAAAACATGCCCTTATCTTAAACAAACAAAGATTACACACAGCAGGGCGTGACATCACCATGGACAGCCAGCAGCTTCCAGCTAATCAGATAAGAGAGTGTCTGTGACCAAGAGAAACTTGTGTTCCTCAACAAAGCAAAATAAAAAGCAATGTATTTGACAATAGTATTTATTTACCTTTCCCTGCATGTTGAAAGCTAATCATTGTAGTGAGTAAACACCTTTAAGTCTGGTGCAATGTGCAAGCAAAATTATGTTGGATGGCAACTAAAACTCTCACTGAGCTCGGGTATGTTCTGGATTAGTTGTTACTCTCACAGGGGAAGGCAGGGATCTAAAACCCTAAGAGAGCCCTTAATTTTAGATTAAAACCGGTTTGATTTACAGCATAGTTACTACATGCAACTTACATATTTTTGCACATTTTTCAAAGCAAACAGAACAGGTATGAAAGCAAGTTTTCAATACAAAGTTAGCCCTAGTGAAGAAAGGGTTGTATATACAACTTCTAATGCAGATTGGATGCAGTATTCAGCCTTTTGTAAAGAGATTTAGAAGAGAATAAGTATGCAACAAAAATAAACATGTTCATGATTAGAAACCTGTTAACTTAGCTGACGAAAAAAATGTTTAAGCGCTGCTGAGGAAATCCTGTTGTAAGAATACAATCCGGTGTAAAAATGAATGTACTGAGTAATACACAGTATGCAGACAAGACTGCGGAGGTTGCTGTGTCCATGTCCTGCTCTGCTCGCTCTTCACTCCACCGAGGGGCACAATGAGAGCTTTCTTACCCACTCTAGTGGCTCCTTTATGGCGGTTCAGCGCGATCAAAGAGCAGGAAATGGGAAGACGGGCTGTAATTAGAACACACAAGGATTCTCTCAATATGATGACGGCCTGCAGTACACATGGAGCCAGTGCTGCACGGGACATCTGCGTCACTGCTACATCCATGTATAGACACGCACGGTGCTTCAACAGGACTTCATATGACTCCGATAACAGATCTCGCTAATGGATTGTTTCCACTTATGTAAAATGATAATGGTATTTATGTATCAGCCCATTTTACTTATCAAACTGGACCAATTCACACTCCCTCATCATGCATTTTCTCCAAAATTGTCCTGATAATGTTATATTAAGTGGGCTGATTTGCTGTAAAGATTAGCTTTCAACATGTAGGGAATGGTAAATGAAGACTTTTTCCAAATATATTGCCTTGGTTTATTTTTGCTCTCTCCTCTTTATCTTATCTGATAGCAGGGAGTGACACCACCACAGGTCAGCACACGGGACTCTGGATAGGTTATTTTTTTTTATTGTTTACTGTTCAGGATAAATAACAGGATACTGTGTTAGGTCCCAATGCAGTGATACAGTGTCCGTTCTTTATTATTTTCTTTCCACATGATAAAACAGGAAGAGTTTTCTTTTTTTAAATTAATATTTTTTTTCTTCCTTTTTCAAGACTCGGTGGGTCAAAAGCAAATGGAGGATTTGTTACAACCAACAGAGGGCGTGTGGGCTTCTCAGCCCCTTTCCCATAATGCCTTGTGATATGCAGTGCTAAGTAGAGGGCGAAAAGGCAAAACAAAAACTCTACAAGCCGTTTGCTCGGTGCTCTCCTTAAGGAGAGATCTTCCCTTCCTGAGCTACCCGATGCCTCCCACACAGCCAGCCAGTATCTTCTCTACTCTGCACTGAAGAGGGACAAAAATCCCGAAACAGCGTTGTCTGTAGATGAGAGACACTGGCTTGGCTAAAAATCCTTTTTGCTTTCTCAAGACTCGTGGGTCAAAAGCAAATTGAGGATTTGTTACAACCAACAGAGGGCACTGTGGGCTTCTCAGCCCCTTTCCCATAATGCCTTGTGATATGCAGATGCTAAGTAGAGGGCGAAAAGGCAAAACAAAAACTCTACAAGCCGTTCGTTCGGTGCTCTCCCTAAGGAGAGATCTTCCCTTCCTACATTTTGTACAGTAATTTTAAGCACATCCTCACCCTCACAGGGGGGCTTTAACATGTCAATGCTTGAATTATATACTGCACAATTTATGCCCACAATGTCTAAGGGTATGTTCACACGGCTTATTTTGGGGCGCATTTCGCAGTGTATTGCGCTTAATACGCGGAGAAATGCACTCCATAATTATGGCAATCCATAGCTCTCAACTATGGATTACGCCTCGTCCCCCCACGCGTACAATACAATCGTATTGTACGCACTGGGAGATAAGTGACATGTCAATTATTCGCGGCAAATACGCGCCGCGAGTAATGCAGGTCTATGGGGCCGGCGGGCTGCCGGCACCCCTCCCCCCTCGGGAGTACGTGCTGATTAGCACGAGCTCCCGAAACACACGTGTACGCGTACTGTACCCTAAAAGTATGTTCACACAGCTTATTGTGGAGCGCATTTCGCCACGTACTGCGCTTAATACGCAGGGAAATGCGCCCCATAATTACGGTAATCCATAGCTCTCAGAGAACTATGGATTACGCCTCCTCTCCCTGCTCGTACAATAATACGAGTAATGCATGTATAAGAGTACGAGCTCCCGAAACACACGATGTACTGCGGCGCGCCGCAATACATCTTGTGAACATACCCTGACAGTCAAGTAGACAACCCCGGTTTGCTCTTGTGGGCCTTATGTATGAAAACTGTCTAGCAGTAAGGGTTCGAAGCGGTTTTCAGAGCGTTTCCGCTCCAAAAACCTCGCCTGAAACACGCTTCTTCAGGAGGTTTTAGAGATGCTTCTCAGCGAGGTCTTGGTAGAGGTTTTCACCCATACAAATAAATAGCAAGGTCAAAAACCGCACCAAGAAACACGCCTAAAACACGCTTCAAGAATTGACACGACACTTCTTTTTCAGCACTTTCAAAGCAGCGTGTAAAAACCTTGTCATGTGTGAACAACAACGAGGTTTTATATAGGAATCAATTAAATGAACTCAGGGCGTTTTGGACGCTGTTTTGGGGGCGAAGAAACACGCCGAAAACCTCGTCCAAATAAGCCGGTGAACATACCCTAAGGCCATGTTCACACGGCTTAAAATGGGCCGTATTTCGGTCTGTAATTACGCGCCGAAGTGCGCCAATTACGGGCCGAAAACGGCCCATTCATTACGGTAATTCACAGTTCTCATAGAGAACTATGGATTACGTCTCCTCTCCCAGCCCGGCGAAGCCGCCGGGCGGGGAGATAATTGACATGTCACTTTCTAGCGGCGTATACGCGCCGCTAGCAGTGATCGTCTATGGGCCGGCGAAGTGCCGGCCCCCTGCTTACTCCCCCGCTCCCGCCCCCGTCCACACGGCATAATTGCGGGGCGTAATTACGTCCCGCAATTAAGCCGTGTGAACATAGCCTAAGACTCTTTGTTGCCCATAGCAACCAAGTTAGAGTTCAGCTTCCATTTCACACACTGCACTGGGAAAATGAAAGCTGAGCGGTGATCGGCTGCTCTGAGCAACAAGGACAGTCTTACTGCTAGACCGTTTTCATACATATGGCCTTGTGTCTCTCTTCCTGTGCAGAAAAGGGAGAAGACGTGAAATTATCGGATGGGAATACCCCTTCAATATTATGGTCTACGTTCTGTAAAATTAAATAGTCCCTGTTCCCTCTAAAGTCTGAAATCTTTTCTCCCTGGCAACAGGATCTGTAAAGTGGTAATGAGGAAAAATTTCCAAAGGCTCGTTCACCTGTCGTTCTACGGAACTGAATTTCATTTTTTTCGTATTTCAGAACAATATAACATTTTTGGGTTCACTGAAAAACATTTTTTTTTTTTTCCATTTTTTTTTTTACCCGCTGTTTATCAATACGCAGCATGTTTCAGCGCATACGTTTTTGTTCACACGACGGATTTTAAAGAGAAATCCGAAGTAGATTACATGTCAGTTAAAATCCTTTTGCAATTTGACTGCCATTTATATGTATGGTCAACTACAACTAAGTTGTAGTTCAAACTGTGAAGAATGGACATGTCCGAGTTTCATAAAACCCTCATTTGCTTACACTGACCTGTACTTTGCTAGGAGAGTTTCAGAGTGAATGCCACAGATGAATCCAAAATGTGTAAACTAAGCAACAAAGTCTCCCTACTGTGCCTTTAAACCATCTATGAAGCCACTGAAATCATAGGCCTCCTATACGATTACCTGGTTCTGGCATTTTCGTCTTTTGAGCTTATTAGGTTATTTATGATACTTGCTGTTTGTTAAGGGGTTTCTGTGTCTGATTCAGCTAAAACAGCGAAGACTGGGTGCTGGCAGGATACAAATTAAACCATTAATCCCTTAGTCTGGGGCATTTTCCAGCTGGGCTTTCTGGGATATATGAGTCAGTGTAAATATAGCAATTTCCAATGACGTCCCCCTTAGAGGTCATTTTGGAATAAGGTTGTGTATAGCAGGCGGAGATAGGACATTAAACATTAAATATGCTTATTTGCCATTTTAACACATCACTGGGCAAATTTTAGACTTCTTGTGAAGCAGGTGGAACACTTAAAGGGGTAGTTCCGTTTAATTGATGCAGGCAATGAAGACTATTACCAAATACATTGCTGTTCTGATTTTGCTTCTCTTCGGAGTTAAAGGGGTTGTCTCACTGCAAAGATTGTTTTTTATGTTAAAGATCTTCCAAAAACAAGTCACTTTGCAATATATGTCCATTAACAGTGTCCTACCTATTCTGAGATATCCCCTCTTGTATGGGCTGCATCAGCTCCTCAGGTCACTATAGCTACAAATCTATTCAATCTCTCGTGATAGGCTGCTAGCACTGGTTGCTATAGCTACAGACCTGGCTTCTACTGTAGCCTAGTAAAAGCTAGTAAACACACCCCTGAATTCAAAATGAAACCAAGAAAACAGGACTGAGGTAAGATGAATCAGTGTAGTGAGGCAACCCCTTTAAGAGCAGATCTTCTCTCTCTTATACACAAGCTTCCCTAGTTACCGGCCACCTCTTTCTGCTCTAATAGGCTGCAATAGTGGCCGAGATGGTGATTTCACTTCCTGCAGTGTTCCTCATCTTGAAAGATGTCAGCTGTTTATGTTACTTACTGACAAACTTTAACCTTTTAGAGCTCTGTAGCCTTGTGCACTCCAGTTTACAAATTTTCAGCACTTATGTCCCTCTAACAGGATCCGCTAGGAATAACAGAGATAAGCTGATCACTGCTGTAGACATGCCCACAGCCTGACCAGGAAGTGGGAGCCTGAAGCTGGCTTTGTCACATAGTCTCCAAAAAATTGGGAATCTCGCAAAAGAACAGTGACTTTTGATCACTATATTTACTATTTTGCCATAGACAAACTTAAACTCTATCAGTTCTCTATCTGTAAAACACTAAAACGTAACTTTTATTATGTATAACTCTTAACCTATATACACACTATTTAAAAACCTGATTTCTAACCTCCTCATTTAACCCTTTTTGCTTCTGAAAGAAGGAATAGCTCCTTTTCTATTATCAAGTCTGGTGGAGCACCACCTATTAACAGGAAAGCCTTATATATACAGCAAATTACTAGCTCCAGTAAGGGATCCCAAGCCTACTACTTGGGCAATCGCCCTAATCTCATGAACACAAAACAAATAAGGCCCTCTTGTGACACCCCTGCAGCAGGTGACACTTGTAGACAGAGGTCAAAAATCACAATTTAAAACGTCATATCTGACCTCCCCGACATGTTTCGCCAGCTAACCTGGCTTCATCAGGGGTTAGAGGTCCGATGCTTAGCTGCCGAAACATGTCGGGAAGGTCAGATATGACGTTTTAAATTGTGATTTCTCACCTCTGTCTACAAGTGTCACCTGCTGCAGGGGTGTCACAAGGGGGCCTTATTTGTTTTATGTTCATGAGATTAGGGACGACTGCCCAAGTAGTAGGCTTGGGATCCCTTACTGAAGCTAGTAAATTGCTGTATATATAAGGCTCTCCTGTTAATAGGTGGTGCTCCACCAGACTTGATAATAGAAAAGGAGCTATTCCTTCTTTCAGAAGCAAAAAGGGTTAAATGATTGAGGTTAGAAATCAGGTTTTTTAAATAGTTGTATAGAGTTAAGAGTTACACATAATAAAAGTTACGTGGTGTTTTCAGCATACAACTGATTAGGTTTAATTTAAGACTTTGCAAAACATAGAATATTGAATATGTTGCTATAACAAAAGTCATGATTATTAAGACCCCTTAATTTGTATTATACATCAGCTTTCTCGATACTCTAATGCACTGTTGTCACACTACTGGCTTCTAGCTGTCCTGTAGGATGATCATCAACTTTGACAAGATGTAGCCCTCCCAACAGATATGCTCGATAGAGCACGAGGTGAGCCTAGAGGAGGACTGAGCAAATTGGTCATGCGCTTGGATTAACATGTGTTGCTCTATTTCTCTCTAGCAGATGTGCAGGATACAAAACTGTGGTAGACCATGCCAGTATGTTTGACACATGCAATATATAAAAACTGATTACAGGTCTTGTTTATCAAAACTAGCAAAACAGTTTTACTGTTAAGACAGTTTAGATAAATGAGACTCCATGTTTTCTTGATTGTCATCTACGGACCCACTGCAGTTCTATGGCGGCATCCATCGGAATACCTTTTTTTTCCCCCCACGATTTCCCAACAGATACTACTGATAGAGAGCAGAACATTGTGTGGATGACCCCTTGCATAAGTAATCTTGGAAAGTGACAAGTTAGGCTATGTTAACACGGCTTATTTTGGGGCGCATTTCACCACGTATTGAGAGTGTACTGTGCTCTAACATGAGCATAATGCGCCCCAATCACTACGGTAATCCACAGTTCTCATAGAGAACTATGTATAACGCCTCCTCTCCCTGCGCATACAATACGATCGTATTGTAGGCGCGGGGAGATAATTGACATGTCATTTATTCAAGGCGCTTACGCGCCACGAGTATTGCAAGTCTATGGAGCCGGCGGGTTGCAGGCCCCCCCGCACCACGAGAGTACGCGCCGGTCAGCACGACTCCTGAACACCCGGCTTAATTGTGGGGTGTACTGTACGCCCCGCAGTTAAGCCGTGTGAACATACTCTTAGAAACACTGGCCAAGACTGTAAGGGTATGTTCACATGGCTGATTTGCAGTGCCAAACACTTCAGCGCTGAAACAGCGTGAAGTCCATGCCTAAAATACACGCCAGTAAGGGTAGATTTTGGATGTGGATTTTATGGCAATTTTCAGTCTTCTAGATACAATAATAAGAGGTGGGGATTCAGTGCAGAATTGACATGTTAATTCTTTTTCCACGCTGAAAATAAATTCCTGCTGAAAAAAAAATTATGAAAAAAAAAATCTGCATTGTGTGTACACAACGGAGTAGATTTTACATTGGAAACGATGACAGAAGGAATGCAGTCAGTTTGGACGCAGATTCTGCGCCGAATCAGCATTCAAACCCAACATGTGAATGTACCCCAACTGTGACAATTCTATATGAGCAATTTCCTCAGGAACGTGTACAACAGAGAACATGCGGAAAAATAGATCAGCACTCAAGCCGTCCCCTCTAATAACAGGATGCAGCCAAGTGATGAACACCTATTATAAAAAGCGTTAACTAATCAAACTGGTCTTAACAAGTTTATAACAACCCACAGATCACGTCACAGCTGTTCCAGCTTTTCCACAAAGCGCAATCATGTCATAGAACGTACAGAGTCTTTATGAGCATTAGACACAAATGAGTATCTCGCTACATCTCGCTAATTTAAGAATTTTTTTATGTATAAGTGTCTCAAAATAAGACAATGTGGCCTAAAAAGTAAAAAATAAATAAATAAATCAGTCATGATATTAAAACCACTCATTCTAAACCCCGCCGGCCTGGACTCCACATGATCGCTCATGGTGCCCTCTGGCACCAGGGTACTAGAAGTGTGGCCTCCATGTTTTAGCAGCACAGCCCATGCTTGCTCTATCAGACTAATCTGGGGAATTCTGCACCGTGAACCGTTTCTCAGGTTCCTTAGGAGTTTTATAGTGTGGCACAGTGCATTATTCTACTAAAAGAGGTCACTGCGGTTAGGTTGTACCGTTGCCAATACTTGGTTTTCATCAATGTTAAAGTAGGTGGGACCTGTCAGAGTTAGGCCTGGTTCCCATCTGCGCCAAAGGTTCCATTCGGAGGTGAAAAACTGAAGCCATGGCATCCGTTCACTACATAAACCTGATGGACGCATTTTAATTCATAGGTTTTACGGGTTTCCGCTTAGGTGTCCATAGTTGAGACGAAAAAAATAGTGCAGGTTTTTTCCCTCTCAACTGAGAGGACACAATGGCGGAAACCCACAGACCCATTTTAATTTATAGGTTCCATCATGCGTCTGAACAGATCCTATTGCTTCAGTTTTTCACCTTTGAAATGGAGGTTCCAAATAGAGATGCAGATGTGAACCAGGCCTAATATACACATAAATGCCAGGACCTAAAGTTTCCCAGCAGAAGATTGCTCAAAGCCTCTGCCATCTTGTCTACTTTCAATATGGTACCAGTATGCATCCCAATTCCCAATTAAGCAACTCACATTCATCTACCCAAATGTAGAAGAAACCATGAAGTATTAGACCAGACTATTATCCTTCACTGCTTCATGGTCCAGTTCTGATACTCAAGTGCCCATTGCAGGCACTTATAGTGGTAACACGACAAGTCAGAGTGGTCAGACTAGCCTCTATTTGTTTGCCATGGGTAACAAATAAAACATTCTTAATGTTAGACAAGATTGATAAATGAGGCCCAATGGGGCACATTTATCAAGGCAGTTGTGCCAGAATTTTGGTGCAATCTTTGCCAAAAATAATGTCGTCCATGCTTTCCACTACATTTATTATGTGTTTTAGACATTTCTTAGACACTTTTCCACCTTGTGCGGCAAAAGGAGTGTAGCTTCACTATAGGCGGTATGGCTTAGCATGCAACGCAGTGCGGCAAAAACGTGCCAAAGTTTTGGAGCAGTTCATGGCATAAAATAAGCCAACTTAAAAATGGTTTAACGTTAGACTTGACCGTTCTAACATGCAAAAGATTTATGAACCCTATGATAAATGTGGCGCATTGTTAGACTGCCCAGTACACATTTACATGGTCCTAAGAGTTAGACACTATTGCTACATCTGCCCTAATACGTTTTTCTGACACATTTTTATCAGCAATAACTTTTTGGAATCTTCCACGGCAGTAGCATTACCGTGGGATCAGACACCTTAGACAACCCTGTCACCGATTTACTTGTTAGCTTTTGATAGATACATTCCACTACATACTGGAAATACATCACGCTAGACTACGCTACAGAGTCCTGCTGGGAAAGCATATGCCACCGGGAAATAGAGCAAACGTAGCCCACAGGGGACTATGCTTGTTCTCTTAATCTCTGTAGGGCCGCCAAGGTATCTTTATTCATGATGCCCCAATGGATACCTCGAACATAGTTCCTAACGAAATGTGAATCCAGCCTTAGATTGTTACACCTGACCACTTTCCTTTTTCTAAAACAGACTGCAAACTACATTCCACCTTTTAACAGTTACCATTGTCATGAGACAAGGTTCTCCCTTTCGTATATATTAAAGAGGACTTGCAGCCGTTCCTGATATGTCTGTAAGTAAATACTTGTATTTCCTGTGAAATAATTCTGAAGGATGTTCTCTTACAACGAAAACTTCACTTACCACTCTGTGTTGTGCTATTTCTCTGTAAGGCTATGTTCACACGGCTTATTCACGGCGTAATTGTGGAACGGATTTCGCCCGCAATTATGGCGTGTGTTCGGGGGCAGAGGGGGAGGTCAGCTCGCCGGCCCCATAGACTTTCCTTATCCTCCCCGCGACCGGGGAGAGAAACCGGCATCCTTAGTTCTCTATGGGAACTGTGGATTACCGTAATGACTGGGACAGAGTTCAACCGTATTTCGCACAGTACGGCACGAAATACGGGCTGAAATCCGTCCCAAAATAAGTCGTGTGAACATAGCCTAAGGGTATGTCCACTTGGTTGGTGTTGGCGCTGTTTTGGAAGCATTTTCACACCCAATATAGCATTAAAAATGCCTCCAAAACATCCTCCGTTTATTTTCGTCGATTCCTATGTAGAACAGTTTTGTAGTTCACACATAATGTTTTTCCCCGCTTATTCAGTGTTTCTTTTGGCGCTGAAAAAGACGGGTCATGTCCTTTCTTGAAGTGTTTTCAACACTGAAAATCTCCATAAGAATCAATGGAAAGCTTCAAACCTCAGTACGGTCTTAGACAAAGTTTTTTAGCACAGTTTTTGCCCTGACTATTAACAGTGTTGGAAAACCTTGTTGAAAACCTCATCAAAACCAGATCAAGTCCTCATCATCTGAAGAGTGCTGCACTAGGATAAGGTTTTGACGCTGACCTGTCAACTTACCCTTATTCCTTTTAGAAATGTATTAATGAATCTGTCAGATGGGTGTTACCAATTAGGCAGGGGGTGTTCCTGCGCGGTCTGTCCAATCAGTGCTTACAGACTCCGTGTGTGCAGGGACACGCCCCCTTTGAAAACTAGAATGTTAACACCCATCTGACTGATTCAGAAATACATTTCTGGGAGGAATAACAGGAACAGCACAAGACAGAGTGATAAGAGAAGATGATACACAATTGTTCTTCTCAGGGAACACAAGGATTTACTAAAACTGGCATGTCAGGAGATGTCACAGGTAGTTTTTATTGCATTTACAATGTAGGACCGATCATATCAGCGCCAGTTGCTCCATTGCTATTGAAGGATTATAGCATATGCACAAATATTTAAATTTTTGGCACATAGGTAAATCAGGCCGTTTGGAAGATTGTAGCTGTGTTTCAGCCATCTTGGACTGACCATTCGAGACATATTCACACACAAAAAAAATTGGCCTGTAATGATATGGCTGATCCGTGTTTATGGCTCTAGGTAACTACATTCCCTCTGGCAGAGCACCCATGTACAAAGTGCTTGGTAACAATGTACTTGTAATCTAAAAACAGCCAACTGACCTACAGGTCCATGTGCATAATCTTTTGTCTTGACCAAAAATGAAATAAAGCAAAACGAAGCAGCAAAGAGTATAATGCCAATGTGTATTGTCCTCATTCTCTCCTGAATTCATCTAGGTCTATTGGCAATGTGATAAGGGTTGTCTAAAAACATCACTGTGTCACTATGTGGGATCCAAAATGATATCAATAAATCCGTATGAACCTCAACATTTAAACAACATACATATAAAATAAAATAAAAAGAAAACCCTTCATCTATTACTGGAACAGATGGCCAGCACTGAAAGCAAGAATGCAAATAAGGGTTGGAGCACTTGTTTTCTTTCATATTAGAAAAATGAAAATGCATTTGGTGGTATTTTTCTAGTTATAATGAACCTTATGTCAAATAAATGACAGTACAGAAAGCTTTTATGAAAAGTAAATTCCATCCAATGTCATAAGGCATATACCACATAGTAAAATGCTATGCTGTTGGCCATGGACAGAATACATAAAAATACAAAAAAGGAAAGCTGTATTGAACAATGCAAACCACTAATCAGAGTTAATACAAATACTAATTTTTTTTCAGTTTTTACTTATGGCTTTATCATCTACTTAAAAAGGGTTGTCCAACTCCCCAATGATATAAAATTACAAAAATAATTTACTCACTTTTAAATCCACCAATAAGGGCTCAGTCCCATGGCAGGACAAATACAGGTCTGTTTATCCGACCGGTATTTGTCCTTGTTTAAAGGGGTTTTGCCACGATGTAATGTTGACGTGGGATCCTCCAAAATGGATATTTAATCAGTTTTCTAAATATATGTGATTACAAAAATTGCAGTCAGAGGGCTACAGGCTGCCTTACCTGCCCTTAGTTACTTAAAAGCTTCTATTAGATACGACCTGACAAGAGCTGCTAGCCAGGCTTGCGCAGAGAAAACTTCTTATCTGATGAAAGGGAGCTGAAGAAGCTTTCAAGGCACCGGGTAGAAATATGTTGTCTTTTGTACACAGAATCCACTAGTTGTAGTGTGATTATTTGAGTAGATCCCTGCTTTATCTGATGACAGGGAACATGAAGCAGCTTTCAAGAGGCTGTGGCGAAAAGGTGTTGTCTTTTGTATACAGAATCTACTAGTTGTAGTTTGATTATTTGAGTGAACATTTCACACAATCCCTTATGCGTGGCTCTGTGCTCTGGCTGTGTCTCTCTCTCTCTTTTAGCTCAGTGTGGCTTGTTTACAATTGCTTCTTAGCAGATAAGGCACGCCCTGGCAAAACCCTTTTAAGTGCCATCCCCACGGCTGCCGGGGGACGGCTCTTCTCCGCGGTTAGAATGAACAAGCACAATGTTTTTCGGGCGGCCGACGGTTTACTGCCGCGTGGAAAACCCGTGCAGTGGGGACTGCTGCACGGGTTTTCCATAACGGCCCAGTGTTTTAGTTTGCGGCCGGTTTTATAGACTGTTTGCAAAACCGCAAACTATATGAAAAACTGGCCGCAAACCGGTGCCGTGGGGACATGACCTAAGGATGGCACATGAACGGAGATGTGAATAGAACGGCATAGGAGTGTTGAGGCCACTGACTGGCTGCAAAAGTCACGTGTGGGCCAGAAGTAAACAGTCTTAAGGGTCTGTTCACACATCGAAAAAATCTGTTGTGTAATTCTTGGCAGAAATCAGAGATGATGCCTTCCGATTCCTGAAGAAGAATTTTACTTGACAGAGGCAATGTTTGCCTCGGAATTGGACGCAGGTTAGCCCCAATATTAATTTGGCTAAAGGGTTGTTCACACGGCATTTTTGGATTTGATTTTGGATCCGAAAATTGCATCCAAAAACGCAGCGGCAATCGGATCCTAAACGGATCCAACACATATTCAGCACGCAGATGAGTTTTTGGATGCGTGTTGGATGCAGCAGGAACGCACCCTGTAGTTTAAAATAGGAGTCCTGCTGCGTCTTTCGGATCAGGAACGGACATGTCAATTCTGGGAACGGATCCGAAAAACGCAATGACACACGCATCAGCAATCACTCGTATGAACGCCGATGCGTGTCTCAAAGTAAAAGCAATGTAAATCACATTACATATTATTAGATGCGTGTTTGGGTCCGTTTAGTGTCCAACAGACGGATCCAAACACGTATTTAAAGACGTATGTTCAAACGGACTCAACACGCCCTGTGAACATACCCTAACCCGTCACTTCTGCCAGAGCCGAATCCGTTGGGGGTCTGCTAGAAAGAATTGACACGTGCATTCTTTTTTTCCCTAGCACCGTGTGGAAAATCCACGCTGTAATTCACTGTGTTAACTACAGCCATACAAATGAATGGCAGGCGGTTTAGACAAGAATTTAAATCCATCGTGTGAACTTACCCCAACACTGGATCATTTTTTTATTATTATTTTATACCTATTGGGCTTTTTTTTTGGAGTAGGAGATGGAACACCTATTCATTGATTGACTGGTTGAAATCGTGAAACGGTCAATCTATTGCCTTTATAGGTGTCAATGACAGGGATGGCTGGCACCCCAGCCTCTAATAATTCAGAATGGCCTACTCATACATTCAGAAACACAATCTGTCCCACAGACGTATGGCACAGCAGATCTTCAGTGCCCACGCCTAGGCAACTGAATGAGTGACTCTTCCCGATGACAATCTGTAATGCCAAGCATAATGGCCCGTCGAGAGTTTTGAATATTAATAACTGAGGGAATCAGAAAATAATTAGAGGCAGAAAAAGGAGCTAAATATCTGCCCGCTCTAGAGAATTAGAGCCACAACGATAATCAACCACTGTGTTAATAACTAATCATGACTGAATGATTAAGGGAACTTGGAAGTTACCGTCAGACGCCAAACAATCTGAATTCATCATCCTGCAGTCTGGATCCTAGACGAATCAATCTGAACACTACAGACGTATCATACTGACCTGTTAGCAAATTATTCTATTGATAACCAAAAGGCCGACAGATTCCAACAAACATTTAACCGCCCGTCACCAACATCTGAATGGAAAAGCAACATCTGACATTTGGCCAAAACCACAATTTCCAACCTAGAACGTGTGGTTTAAAGGGAAAAAAAAAAAACCAGCTCTATGTTCCAGTAAAGCACAATTCTCACAAGGTCAATAAGTAGAGATCAATACAGTATAATACTTGGTGTAAACTTATTACTACACTACTACACGGTCTTACATAGCGTTGATAAATCTGGAACATGTTTAGACTGTCTAGCCTAAGTTAAAGGGGTTTTGCCACAATGTAATGTTGACGTGGGATCCTCCAAAATGGGTATTTAATCACTTTTCTAAATGTATGCGATTGCAAAAAGTGAAGCCTCTGAGAGCTGCAGCTTTCTTTACAAGCCCTTAGTTACTTAAAAGTTTGCATTAGACACGACCAGCTCCAGCTGACAGGAGCTGATCTGGTCCTGCTTGCATTGTCTGCACTTCTTACCTGATGACAGGGAACATGACTGAGCTTTCAAGGGTCTGTGGAGAAAGATGTTGTGTCTTTTGTATAGAGAATCCACTGGTTCTAAGGTTTTATTTGAGTACACATTGCACAACGCTCCCTGCTTCTTCTGCTTCCACAGAGTTGCTGCTCAGGCCCCCTCCCTCTCCTCTGAGAGGCTGCTGTGCTTTGTTTATATTTTCTCCTGATCAGATTAAGGCCTCGTTCACACGGCCTATTTGGGCGCGGATTGGAGCCGTACTGTGTGCTGTATTTGCGCTGCAGTACGGCTCCAATCCATCCCTGTCATTACGGTAATCCACAGTTCTCATAGAGAACCATGGATTCCGTCGCTCCTCCCCGCTCGGCGAATCCGCCGCGGGGGGGGAGAAAGTGACATGCACATTATTTACGGCGTGTACGCGCCATGAATAATGCAATGTCTATGAGGCCGGCGGGCAGCGCCCCCATCCCGCCCCCGTCCTGCCCCTTATTCAAGCCGTAACTGCGGGCAAAATCCGTCCCGCAATTACGGCTTGAATAAGTCATGTGAACACTGCCTAAGAGGTATGAACTCACTTCGTGGCAAAACCCCTTTAACACCTCCTATTAGTTGGCTTACTGTATGCCACTAACTGCGGCAACTGTGTGGCGCAGTGTTGCACACTATTCCCTTACTGCAAGGCCACAGCCATTTTTACAGAGGCCACACTCCTTTCGTCAGACAAGTCAAAAGTGATTGATATGGATGATGAGACATGTAGATCGGCAACTTCCATTAGTTAAGGTAGGTTCACAAGGTGATTTTCAGTGCTGAGAACATCACTGAATCAGCGTGAAAACATCTGCGTCCAAAATCCACATTTACTGATGCAGGTTTTGGATGTGGATTTGCTATTTCTTTTGTGGATTTGATGCGGAGTTCAGAGACAGATTTTCAGCCTCCAGTCTACTATGTGAGGATTCAGTGCTGAATTTTCTCAAAAATTGACAAGTCAGTTCATTTTCAGCGCTGAAAATAAATCTGCCATTCAGAAAAGCAACATTGTGTGCACTGCAAGGTGAATTTTCCATAAGAAACAATGTAAGGTGAACGGCAGTCAGATTTGGATGCCGATTCTGATGCAGATTCAACGCCGAATTCACTTAAAAATCAGCAGTGTGAACATACCCGTACACCGCTCTGAAAGCCGCTATGGTTGGCTACTTTTGGCAATAAGGTCAATTTTTCTGTTGGACAGATTAGATAATGAGGACCAGGTCCCAGAAATAGTTATCTCAAGAACCTCAACCACAAATACTACCGTAGTAAGCATGAAAAGTAGGAAGGATCTCTTTGCAGTGTCCATCAGAGATCTATGTTGGGAAGATTTCCTAACGTATAATAGATGCCACTGTATTGCAATATTGTGGTATCTGTCACCCATATGCAGCTCTGTTACAGGGGATTTCTAACCACAATGATTAGCTTTAAACAAATAGTCAAGGGTAAATAAAGACTGTTTCTAAATACATTGTTGTTTTTATTTTGCTTTGTTAAGGAGAAAAAGACTATTGTATATTCTGCTCTGATGCTCCAGCAGTCCTTCTCCGATTATGGTGATTCACTCCTTGCCAAGTTTTATCTCCAGCACAGGAACAGATTTATTTAAGTTAATGACAAGCTTTTACCCTTTAGAGCTCTATAGCCTTATTTTACAAGGGCTCTGGGGGTGCTTGTTTTATTTTGTTTCAAGGTGGACAACCCCTTTGAAATCTTACCCCTTGAGCAGCGCTGAAGTTCTACAATTTAATCCAACCAGGGGCAACATGTGCAAGGATCACCCTATGTGCTTATGTAGGGTCCAGTTAATTCTTGGTTCGCATATTTTTGATCAAAAAATGCTTAAGCTGCCCACGACTTTCAACGTGATCTCAGGTCGGGCAGTCCTATACTATCTTTACCTCTCAATCGAGCCAAACCAATTAATTCTTGGGCTCCCAAAAACATATCATTAGCCCCCGTCTGGAAGGCTCTTCTGCTCTACGTCTCGCAATGTCCATCAGTTGTATACATCAAGGGGATTCTCCTAATATACACCGTTCACAGAAGCCATTTAGTGGTATCGGTCACACAAGACTATAATGCTATAAAAAAATAAATCAATACTGCATGTGATTTTGCCAAGGTACAAATTTAAAGCACCCCCTTACTTTCACCAGACCCGTAAACGCATAAGCTGATAAGTCATAGTGAGATGCTTCTGCTGTTTTGGGGACTTTAAAGGGGTTGTCTCACTACATTGATTCATCTTACCTCAGTCCTGTTTTCTTGGTTTCACTTTTAATTCAGGGGCATGTTTACTGGCTACTACTAGGCTGCAGTAGAAGCCAGGTCTGTAGCTATAGCAACCAGAGCTGGCAGCCTATCAGGAGAGATCAAACAGGTCTGTAGCTATAGACCTGAGGAGCTGATGCAGCCAATACAAAAGGGGATATCTAGGAATAGGTAGGACACTGTTAATGGACATATATTGCAAAGTGACTTGTTTTTGCAATATCTTTAACATAAAAAGCAATCCTTGTAGTGAGACAACCCCTTTAAGGTTTAGAATAAAACCTGTTTTTACATATTTTTTTCTGGGATACTAGACTTTTTTGTTTACCATGGCAACACCAGCCTGCAATGACACCAGAATGACACCCTTTTGTCCCACATCATGTAATGTGGTATTCCCTGCACAGAAGGTAAACAGCCACTGCTAACACAGTGTGAAAATGGCCCAAGAGAGGTTAAAGTTTAACAAGGACCAATGTGAGTAATCACAACTACAGGGATGCACTCAGCAGCATGCCCTTTAGAACTAGGGGGTCCTATAGTTATTGAACACTGTAAACTTAAAGGGGTTCCTTACCCATTATCTGCTCAGGAGAGAATATAAACAAAGCATGCTGAGTCATGAAGGGCTGCAAGGGTGAGCGGGAGGGGGGTGAGCAGAGAGTGAGGAAGAAGGGAGAATCTGCAATGTTTACTCAAATAATTACATTACAACCAGTGAATTATCTATACAAAAGACATAGCCTCATACACTGCACTTTCTCCCGAGCCCCGTGCAAGCTCCTTCATGTTCCCTGTCATCAGATAAGAAGTGCAAACACGCAAGTGCGGCCAGATCAGCTCCTGTCAGTGTCCTAGTCTTGTCTAATGTAAACTTTCAGGAAACTAAGGGGGAATGAGCAATGCTGTAGCTCTCACAGGCTTCACTTTTTGTAATCACATATATTTAGAAAAGTGATTAAATACCCATTTTGGAGGATCCCACGTCAACATTACATGGTGGCAAAACCCCTTTTAATGGAACCTGTCACATAGATTATGCCCCCCTTGCTGAGAACAGCAGAAGCTAGTGACAGACATGCGGTTTCCAGCACTGTGTCCCTTATTCTGTAAGATGCTGGAGTTTCACAGCATTTAATGCTAAAATCTAGCAGTTTGCAGCACTACCTGCCAGAGATTCAGCTTATTCATGAGCCGGTGTTAGCCCCACCACCCACAGCTGATTCTGCCTATAACTGTGGATAGGTAGAAATGGCAGGTGGGCTTCAGCTAGCTGCGGGTGGGTGGGTGGTAATGCCCTCTCATGAATAAGCTGGACTCTTCTTTGCACAGAATAAGGAACACAGCGCTGGAAACAGCAGGTCCGACACTAACTTGTGCTGCCCTCAGCAAGGGGGGCATAATCTATGTGACAGGTTCTCTTTAAATTGGTGTTTTTGTATTTCGGCATGTGCAGCTGACTTGTAGTGAGCCACAAGCCAACAGCAGAGAATAGGGAGATGGCCGCACTTTTGCAGTTCTCTCCATTCATTTCTAAGGGATTTCTGAATACAACCAAGCACACTGGATCGTCTGCATTCTATGCTCCCACAGAAATGAACAGTGAGAGCTGCACAACCACGGCCACCTCCCCATTCTCTGCAGTCGGCTTATAGCAGACTCTGAAATAACAAAATCCACACAGTAGGTAAGATACAATCTCAGAGTGACTGCCATGGTACTAACAAGCATGTTTGACCCCTTCATTGAAGCTGAAACTTGTAAACGGCTCCATATCCTGCCCAGAAGTAACATAAAAGGTACTGATATTTTCATAAGCTTACCTCCATAGTGCACAGGAATCTCAATCTTCGGGCCTATGACATAATGTCCCTCTTCTAAACTGTGGGCTGTGATTGTTGTCCACTGCCGACATGAGTGAATCAAGAGATAGTCATTCTCCCGCAGGCCTTCAATGTTTTCTCCTAAAAAATAGATGAAAATAAGCATTACTTATAATCAGGCCGGACAACGCACCTTCTAGAGGCTGAAAGGATGGGATTCTAGAAGGAAGACATAGCACCCATTAATTTAAAAAACACATGAAACCAATTTGTAACATCAAAAGGCAAATGGATGATTTTTTTAGGTCTTGAAACTTCTCGTGCGTCAGACCAATAATTACTAAACATGTCCTTGAAATAACCTAGTCTCTGTGCCCGTCTCCTGGAGACACAGTTGCACTCTTTACACCTGACACAATTCTGGAGACATCAGTCAGGTAGAACATACAAGCCTGGTAAGCAAACATGAGGCATAAGGCCATGTTCACACGGCTTAAAACGGGCTGTGTTTCGGTCCGTAATTACACGCCGAAGTGCGCAAATTACGGGCTGAAAACGGCCCATTCATTACGGTAATCCACAGTTCTCATAGAGAACTATGGATTACGTCTCCTCTCTCCGCCCGGCGAATCCGCCGGGCGGGGAGATAAGTGACATGTGAATTACCAGCGGCATATACGCGCCGCTGGTAATGCAAGTCAATGGGCCGGCGAAGTGCCGGCCCCCCGCTCACTCCCCCGGCCACACGGCGTAACTGCGGGGCGTAATTACGTCCCGCAGTTAACCCGTGTGAACATAGCCTAAGGATGTAGATCATGCATGTCAAACTTGTGGCTCGTGGGCTGCATGCAGCTCACAACATGCATCTTTGCGGCGCAGCCAATACGTAAAAAAAAGTTTTTAAAAAAAAAATTGTGTAGCTTAAATGGGCTCTCTCACCATGCTGTTTCACACTCACTTAGGTTCTGAGTGGCTCTATAACCATGATCAGCATATTTAACTTCTCTGTAAATAGCTGAGCCATTACACTGACAAGTGCAGGAGATGCTATGTCTTTAGTAAACAAAAGGTACATGTGCTGTGAGGACTGAAAACAATGGCTTATCTGTAATCTTGTTAGAGATAATGAGTTTGCTCCAGACTGAGCTGTCCGTCCATCAGCACTCTCATCTAATCAGATAACAGAGTTACGGACAGATAACCACAGAAACCTGTGTGCACTTATATTACATAAAATCTCCCTTCTCATGACTTAAGCAAAATTTATTGACCGATGTAATTAAAAAAAAAGTCTTCAAATACTTGTCCCTTCATGGTGGAAGCTAATCTTTATTTTTAGAAAACCCCTTTAAGTCTTAAAATGACCGGTTACTAGTGACACAGTCTTTGCCTCACCAATAGCAGCAAATACCGTAGAATACCTACCACATCACGTGTCAGTCGCAATGCGGTTAATCTTGAACTGGCTTGCTTGGTGTGCCGAAATCATTAAGCTAATCATTGAGCATTTTAAAAATTAAGCTACAGTATGTAACTTTATCTGATCAGAGTGTTGAGTGCTTGGTGTATCTAATCATTAATCACACCAAGCAAGTCAATATAAGACGATTAGCAACATATCTGACACTTGGCGGGTGCCTTGTGGTAGGTATATAGGTTGCTAAAATATTTGCCGTTATTGTGTGTGTGTGTGTGTGGTGGGGGGATGGGGGGGGGGGAAGCTGCATCACTACATAGATTCTATGGCATTGGTATAGCACGACTAGTAATCAGTCATTTCAGGCACACCAAGCAAGCCAGTATAAGACTGCACAAGATTTCTCCCGAAGTAGGAAAGTAGGGATTCCAAGCGTTGGGAATAAAACACTGGGGCAGATTAATCAATACGGTCTAACTCTTAGGGCGCGTTCCCACTGCACAGGACAAATACCGGTTGGTTTGCCTCCCCCTCCACATTGACATGCACAGATTCCATCCGGAAACCGGACGGAAGAATGTACATGTTCAATGTTTTGCGGCCGGACCGTGGGCGGAAAAAACGTGCAGTGGGGACTGCTGCACGGGTTTTCCATAGAGCACCATTGTGCTAGTTTTCGGCCAGTTTTTCAGGCGGTCTGCAAAACCGCAACCCGCCTGGAAAACCGGCCGAAAACCCGTGCCGTGGGGACATGCCCTTAGACAGTGTAGACTAGACTGTCTTACAATGCCTACATTTATCATAGTGTTCATAAATCTGGCGCGGGTCATAACTGTCTAGTCTAAAATTAAACCATTTTTAAAGTTGGCTCACTTTGGGCCGGTTCACACGGCTTAATTACGGGACGGATTCTGCTTGCAATACGACTTGAATAAGGGGCGGGGGCGCTGCCCGCCGGCCCCATAGACTTTCATTATCCATTATCCACGCATATTCCGCCGGGATAATGAACATGTCAATTTCTCCCCGCCCGGCGGATTCGCCGAGCGAGTAGGAGGGAACGAATCCATAGTTCTCTATGAGAATTGTGTATTACCGTAATGACTGGCACGGATTCCAGACGTATTGCAGCGCAGTACGGTGCGCAATACGGATGCAATCCGTGCCCAAAATAAGCCGTGTGAACGGCCCTTTTATGTCACTAACGGCGCTGAAAATTCAGCGCACGGTCATAAGCTTAGCCACGTCCCCTTTGTCAGACAAAGTACAGAAGTGTTTAAAAACTGACAAACATATAAAAGGAATTTTTACTAGGAGGCATGGATTATCTGGTTAACAAAAAGAGGATTATTGCACCAATACAAACTCAAACTGGACAAATGGTTTCAATTAAATGTTATTGAATGAATCTTGAGGTCAACACAGCATCGACGTGCGTTTGCCCACTTCGGACGTGTTCGTCCATCTCCCTACAGGCATATAGCCTCCTGCCTGGCATCTACACTTAGATGCCCTTCCCACGGCTCAGTGCAAATACCGGTTGGAAATCCCGACCGGTATTTGTACTGTTTTGCACCCGTGACCCTGGCCGCTGGGGGTCGGCGTTGCCCCGCGATTTGCAAGCAAAGCCTGCCCCCCCCCCCCCTCCCCTCGCATTAACATGTTCAAATTCCACCCGAAAACTGGGTGGAAGAATTAACATGTTGAATGTTAGTTGGACCACCAGCGGGCTGAAAAACCGCCCGGCAGAAAACCCGTGCAGTGGGGACAAGGCTTTAGTGAACTCTTCCCATTATCCTATTCTGCCGACACCTTCTACAATAATGCCCTTAAAATACAGATCCCTAACTAATCCAAGCCTCTATATTAAATGGCACATGACAAAGGCATATCCGCTGAAACGTCGCTGCTATGTGGACATCTAGATTCCTTCAATAACATTTACTTGAAACCATTTGATACCATTTGTCCAGTTTGGTGCAGTAATCCTGCTTTTGTTAACAAGATGATCCATGCCTCCTAATAAAATCCCTTTATAGGCATCCATATTTGGTGTGCTGTGGATACTATTTTTCGAGGTACCTGGTCTTTTCCACTAAGAGCACCCACTCTCACTTACTGCATACTTAAGTGTGCGTGGCCATTTTGTAAAACATATAATAAACATGGAGGTGGTGTAAAGGATGTACGCCGTAACGGCATTATTTCTGGCGCAACTTAGACCTTGGTCCGTGTTAGTCTTTGACCCTGACATGGTTGATGTAGATGAATCCAACTGCTAAACGCACCATGAAACCTCTAGACACTGAATGCTCTTCACCAACTCCACTGACCACTGACATTAAGGGGTGGGGGGGGGGGGGGGGCTGGGCAGGCTTTTGCTGCAGACAGAGGGGACTTGCAGCTCCCAGAGTCATAACTGTGCTAGAAACGGAGCTATAGTTAACAACTCAGTCTCTAGAGCAGTCTCTAACGTGTGGGACCGCAGCCTCAGATCCACGGTGTTTAACCCTTTGACTGCCAGTCCAGGATTCCTGGTGACCAGATGGAACCTGGGAAATGTCTATACAGTCAGCCCTGGAGACCTAGAGTGCCCCCAGGGTTGTCTGTATAGCAAGACTGTGGGCAGGGCACACTGTGTATGATACTGAAGGTAATGTATTAGTATACATGGAATGTGTCAATACATTACTAAGTGTAAAAAAATGTGTTAGTTATTCCTTAAAGGAAAGCGGTCACCAATTTTTTTTTACTAATTAAAACCAGATGCTGATACATATACTTTTCCTCTTAGCCGTTTTTATTTTTGGATTGGAGATTCTGTTGTCTGTATGTGATTATAAGGACAACTTTCTTGCCTGAACTGCTTTAACAGCATTTAGAGAGATGCTTTAGAGTAGCTTCATGTACATAGGAGCAGGATCAGTCTCAATGACCTATATAGGACAGTGTGGGCATGCTCTGTGACCTGGGATGAAGTTAGTGTGCAGGGAGGGGGAAAGGGTGAACTGTGACTATCTCCTATTGTGATCGGTGGATCCAGTGTTATCTATACACATTGCTGTCTCCTTTCAGTATGCCTATGTTGATGATAAACAGACCACTGCAAATCTCTCTCTACAGATCAGGAAGTATCAGATTATTATTATTAGGCCTAGTGGCTAAAGTGAAAACTGCAGGACTTGATATGAATAAAAAATCTTAAAAACAGGTGTTGAACATAAAAACATGAGTTTAACAATAAGTCACTTTTTAAATGACAAATTCCCTTTAATGGGATTTTTTTATTTTTTTTTTAAATGTGTAGAGTAAAATAAAAATACAAAAATTATTGTGCATACATTACACAAAAAAAAACAAAAAACAAAAAAACACAACACATATTAGGTATCTACACAACTGTAAAAACCTGCAGAATTAATGTAACAGATTAGTGTGAAATGGGCTCTGGAAATTTAGAAACAAGTACTTCGGCACCACTCTGAATGTTCAATGGGATATATAATCCTTCACACAATGTATTATTATACTTTCATAAGGTATAGCTGCATAATCACACACACTTGACCTCCTGGTCAAGCGAAATGGGAAATTATAATAATAATGAAAAGCACTATGTTCATACTGCAAAAAAGAAAACAATTTAAAAAAATTCTGCAGAAATTTGTAAACATTAACCAAGACCCCCAAAAATACAACTTCTCCCACACAAAACAAGTCCTTACACAACTGCGTCACTTAAATAAAAAAGTTACGACTGTTAAAACGCAGGGAGGCAAAAGCCAAAAAATGTACCTGGTCATTAAGATCTTTTCAGGCCTAGGGCTTAAAGGGGTTTTGCCAGGACTTGAGTTCCTTACCTCCTTATCAGCACAAAGTAGAATATAAACAAATCACCCTGAGTCATGAAGAGTGCAGGGGAGAGAGGGAGGGGGTGGGCAGAGAGTAAGGAATAAGGGAGCGTCTCAAAGCTTAACTCAAATAATAACTTTACAACAGTTAATTCTCTATTCAGTAAGACACAGGCTCATACACTGCTCTTTCTACCAGCCCCTTGAAGCTCATTCATTTTCCCTGTCATCAGATAAGAAGTGTTTCACACAAGGGGGATTGAGAAATGTTGTAGCTCTCAGAGGCTTCACTTCTTGTAATCACATACATTTAGAAAAGTGATTAAATACCCATTTTGGAGGATCCCACGTCAACATTACATCATAGCAAGACCCCTTTAAGGGGTTAAAGAAATCTTGACATACATATACGGAAAAGTGGATTAAAAAAAAAAAAAAAACATTCAGTTTGGTTGATGGGATCATACTAGTGATTGTCCCTTGGTGCCTCATACACAGGCACAGCACAATACAACTAATGCACTGAAATGCGGGACCATTAGGGCAGGCAGCACAGAAGGGCAATGCTGTAATGACAGCCTAAAGCAGCGTGCCTAGCCATACAGTCACACTTATAGGACAAATAGATTATACAGCCAGTAAAAGCATTATTCCTCAAATAGAACCCATGCAGCCTTCGGGAAGAGGTTACCTATTACCAGACACTGCAGATAATGGATCATGTATGAACCAAACAAAAAAAGGATTAGTGCTCTGGAGCCTTGTGCCCTGCTTTTAAAACCCCTCCATCAGCAATGTCCTTCCTCTCACAGGCTCAGCTAGGAATAGCAGAGCTGATATGCCAATCACTGCTGTAGACCCGCCCACAGCCTGAACAGGAAATAGGAGCCTGAAGCTGGCTCTGTGCAACAGCCCTATGAGAAAACCCCTTTAAAGCAGATTTGTCAGATAAATTTGTTGGACATACTTTAATGATTTTTGACATCAGTAAAGCATTGGTATCATAAATCTGGTTTTTGGTGATCTTTTATCGGATTGTTGTTCTATGCAAGGGCGGCATATTACAGATACCGGTCTGAAATTTGTGTAATTAAAACAAAACAATTTGCTTTATTAGGCTAACAGAAGTGACTTCTCCTAGTGAGAAGTCTGCTGTACTAATGAATGGAGCGCTCTCTCCGCAGTGACTGACCAGCTGCTTATACACGTGCATATAAAGAAACCTGTCCATCACAAGCTTGCGGGGTGGTGGGAGTGCTCATGAATACAGCAGACTTAGAACGAGCAGTCCACTGTGTTCTTTCAGTGCTCATATTAGAAACTAAAATAGCTACTAAGCTGAGAGTATGGATCCATAGCTGTAATACGCTGCCCTTGCATAGGAGTTCTCTCAGCTAAGTTTTAAAGGGGTTGTCTCACTACAAGGATTGCTTTTTATGTTGAGGATCTTGCAAAAACAAGTCACTTTGCAATATGTGTCCATTAAGGCTAGGTTCACACGGCTTATTCACGGCGTAATTGCGGGACGGATTTTGCCCGCAATTACGACGTGTGTACAGGGGCCGGCAGCTCGCTGGCCCCATAGACTCATTATCCACGGCGCGTATCCCGCCAGGATAATACGCACGTCCCTTTCTCCCCGCTCGCCGTATTTCGCGAGCGGGGAGAGGAGACGGAATCCATAGTTCTCTATGAGAACTGTGATTACCGTAATGACAGGGACGGATTTCCGCCCTTAATTTGCGCAGTACGGCGCGCAATACGGACTGAAATCCATCCCAAAATCAGCGGTGTGAACATAGCCTAACAGTGTCCTACCTATTCTGAGAAATCCCCTCTTGTATGGGCTGCATAAGCTCCTCAGGTTGCTATAGCTACAGTCCTGTTTGAGCTCTCCTGATAGGCTGCCAGTGCTGGTCGCTATAGCTACAGACCTGGCTTCTACTGCAGCCTAGTAGAAGCCAGTAAACATGCCCCTAAATTCAAAGTGAAACCAAAAATACAGAACTGAGGTGAGATGAATCAATGTAGTGAGATAACCCCCTTTAAATGACATCTTGCTAGGGCATGTCGATCAGTAGAATCCAAGAAAACGTCAGCTACCTTGACTCATGTTCATTTTGTTAGACTTGGGCCATTTCACAGACTTGCGCCCTTTGGGCTTTTCTAAACCATGCATAACCCCTTTAAGGATCTTGGATACATAATATAGCTTCTTTTTGACTCGGAACTAAAACAACCCCCTATTAATGTGGCATTTCATAGGACTGGCATCAACAAGGTAGATTATTCCTGCTGATGATCTTTCTTCCCTGGATTTAGCCAACTCCGCAGAAAGATCTAACCTATTTCACAGGCGAGTCATCAATTAGGTCTCCGATTCCTCAGTGCTTCTCTAGAACTAGAATCAATACTACGACATTGTCCATGACCTTCAAGCCTGACGCAGTAATGGGCTGTAGACACAAACTATTCCCCTCCTCATCCTTACTATGTGTGTGATGTCGGGGAAATACTACTCATCCGGTAGAAGATGAGCTTGCAAATGTCAACATGTCACCTCGAGAAAAAGTCAATAGGATGGGAAATTTAGTATATGACTTGCATAATAGAAGGTGCTCACGAGAGCCATTCAGAGAAAGAAAACCTAGATTGAGCCGGTCAACATTGATCTGGCCTCCTCCCTCGGGACTGGGATAAGAGACGCTCTCATATGAACCCAATACATCCCTTTCTTAGGGAAACAGAACAGCTACTTGAGTAGTTTGCTTCATTTTCATCACATTTAAAAAGAAATGTAATACTGTGGTGGCCCCGCTGTGGCTTATCTGGGGGTTGTGTATTTTCCCATCCATGCCGCCCCCAATCCCCCCCCCCCCTTTTTTTGTGTGTGTGTTTGTTGTGTGTGCTTCTTTTTCCTTCATTTTTGTTTGCTCTTAAAATAAAGCTTACTTGAGATCATAAATGAAATCTGTCACTATTTTTTTTTTTTATTTTTTTTACTTTTTAAATCAAGACCCTGAGGCAGATTCTTTTCCTCTTAGTCATTTTTATTTCCTAATTGTAGATTTCTCTATTCGGTCGTCTATATATGATTGTGGGGAAGACATTCTTGCCTGCACTGCTTTAACAGCAGTCAGAGAGATGCTTTACAGCAGCTTCAAGCACATAGGCTTCTTAAGACAGATTCTGTCCCATAGACTTGTATAGGAGAGTTTTCACTGTGAAGGGAGGGGAGAGGGGGAGCTGTGACATCTCCTCTTGTAACTGGTGGATTCTGTGTTATCTGTACACATTGGTGTCTCCTTTCAGCTTGACCCTGCTTTTACTTATAATGAGCAGACACTGCTGAAAAGCTCTCTAAACAGGACAGGAAGTGTCAGAGGATTATTAGGCCTAGTGGCCAAAGTGAAAACTGCAGGACTTAGGAATTATTAAAAAAAATATTGAAAGTGATCTGTAAAATAATAAAAAAAAAAATAACCAAAAATTCCTAAAAAATGTGTTTAACATAAAAATGTGAGTTAAACAATGTCATTTTTTGATGACACATTCCCTTTAAATAGCCGGTACATGTTATCAATATTGTGATACTCTTTATTCTTCTTACATTGCCCGTTGTATCAGGGATCTCGTGTACCTTCGTGAATGTTACATGATGGTTGTATTGCTTCTGTGTGAATTTATGTTCTCGACGTGTGGAACCCCCTGCAGCCCGCACAAGTTATTTCTAGCTGTATTCAATTTCTCATCTTTTTGTGTTGATGTGTACATTATGCATCACTTGTTTTCACAATTTTATTGCTTAATAAAACTGTTCTTGAATTGGAAAAAAAAAAGAAATATCATAATTGTAGGTTTTTCCTGTCAGTCTGGCAGGATCACAAAACATTACAATTCTAGCATCTGTCACTTGCCTTCCATGTAAGAGGAGAATACAAAGAAATCTGGCAGCTCCTTTAATTCCAAATGAAACAGATAAGATCGTAAGATAAATCCACAGCTTCACTTAACAACTACTTGAACCATTCACACATATTGGCAAACAATAAAAGAAATAACCAAAACTGAAACAGATTTGAGATAATACTGGAGAACCAAATATACAGAATACACAAGCCTAGACATAGAGGAGTCAATAGACCGCTTAGAAAATAGATCATCCATTACACTTTATCGCCATCTTTTTTCTGTAAGTTGATTTGGTTTATACTTTGTATTGGGCTTTCCTATTGGCGATTTACCATTTATATACTGGCCAATGTTAGTCACACATTGACCTCCATACGAAGCGATAGGCGAAACTCGCGTGGAGGCGTGTGTCCACACTCCTGCCCCTTTGTGCTCTATTCCACCGCTTGCTGTTTATTCAGGTTAAGTATTTGCATGTATTCATTTATTTATGTGGTATTCCTTCCAGCAAATGGTATAGAGTGCTATATATTCTTTTGATTGTATGGATTTTTTCCTTTTGATTGATATTGTTATTTGGGGATGCAGTTGTGTGGACATGCTATCTGTGCAGTGCTATTGCCATTAACATTGTATGATTTTTTAAACATTTTTTATAAATCATGTTTTTCAGTAAAGGTTAGTTTCATTCTGTAGTTTTGTGGTTTGGCATCTTTAGGTGTATATATTTATCGCTATCAATTAGAACAAAAAGTCGTCAGTTTTCTCCTGAATTGTAGGCTATGTCTCCACTGCACACATTCTCAGCGTTTGTCATTTTCTAAAACCACTGAAAAAAAAACGAATGAAAACAGATCCCATAGACTTTAAAGGGGTTGTCTCACTACATTAATTCATCTCACCTCAGTCCTGTTTTCTGGGTTTCATTTTGAATTCAGGGGCGTATTTACTGTCTTCTACTAGGCTGCAGTAGAAGCCAGGTCTGTAGCTATAGCAACCAGCGCTGACAGCCTACCAGGAGAGATCAAACAGGTCTGTAGCTATAGCGACCTGAGGAGCTGATGCAGCCCATAAAAAGAGGGGATATTTCATAAAAGGTAGGACACTGTTAATGGACACATATTGCAAAGTGACTTATTTTTTTCAAGATCTTTAACATAAAAAGCAATCCTTGTAGTGAGACAACCACTTTAATGGCTTGCCCCCACGGCAGGGTTTCGGTTTTACAGACTGTTTTTGGATTTGAAAACAGTCTGTAAACCGACTGTCAACCTTTTACATTAAATTAAATAGAAAATCCGTGCAGCAGCCCGCACTGCATGGATTTTCCACCGGACGGTTTTTGACACCGCCGACGTTCCTAAAAACGTAGAACATGTTTATTCTTCCGTCCGGTTTTCCAGGCAGAATGTGAACATGAGGGTGCGAAGGGGAGGGTTTGAATCCACGGACAAAAGCCGTCCCCCTATGTGACAAAAAAAGACAAAATACTGGTCGTTTGCCGTGTGAACACACCCTAATAGTAAAAACGTTCTGTAGTCTCCACAGAACATTTCTTTCCTGCACGTTTTTGCTGCTAGTCGTTTTTTGAAACAGGTTGCAAAAAACATCAAAGCAGGGTAGAAAATTTACAATTGGAGTCTCTGTAAAGTGCCGGACATTTTTTGGCGCTTTTTTCTGCAGAAATCATAAACAATTATAATGCTGTGCATTTCTGTTAAAAACACAGCAAAAAAAGTCGTTTTTTGAGCTCTTTTTGACATGCACTGGACAGAAAACTCAATTTAATGAACGTTTTTAGGACTTGGTTTTCAGTGAGTTTTTTGGCCACTGCCATGTAGACCTAGCCTCAGCTTGGGCTCCAATGTCGCTGCCGCCATTTCAGTAGATGACGACCGCTTTCAACCCATCACTGCAAGTTTTATACCCGAACTGCTTCTTGAAGATTTCAGAAATATTTTTCAGTTACAAAGGTGTGGAGTCTTATAACCTCAGGGCAACACTACAGGTAAATGGGCTAAAAGAAAAATGTGATGTCTGAAGTATAAGTATACCAAAAACTACAATGCAAACCTATATTTAGATCTCAAGCCAGAAGTGGATCCAAAAGGAAGAGCGGAGCAATAAGATAGGACTTAAAGGAGCCTGCTCTTCACAGCCAGCTTCAGGCTCTCGCTTCCGATTCAGGCTGTGGGTGGTTCTACAACAGTGATTGAAAGCTTGGAGAACATCATAGAGCAGTACTGAGAAGTGGAATCTGTGATTCAAGCCCTGCGGTGAAATAAAACACTTACTAGCCATCAGCAGCTTCTGAAAGTGTCTCTCTGTGTGCAGCAGCTACCTCTTCCTCCCCATAGACTTGTATGGGCAGCAGCTGTAATCAGATCTCTTAAGGAAGCAAAGCAAAAAAATGGCTTATTCTCAAGGTGGATTTCATCAGTAAGGCCTGGGCCCCACAGTGTGGCGGCTGCGTGCAGACAAAACCACAGCTGCCATTGGCAATACAGGTTTGCCGGAGAAACAGGGATGTCACCAGCATGCGCATACGGGCATTGGCAGCCAAAGTCTCATCCATTCATGGCTGCTGCATCATGGGATTTCAGAACAATCAGTGCAGGAGGGAAGAGGAAAGCAAGGCATTTTTCTAGATATATTTCAAAGTTTCTTATCTTTGCTTATGCTATTGGTTGATGCAAAGTTTGTTGCCCATAAGAACATTTCCTTACTGTGGAGAATGCCCTAAAAATGCCACACCCAAAGTATGCTGTGTCTTAGAGAAAAGTGCAACCAAGGTCTATAATACTAAAATAAAGATTGGCAAAAAATTCTATGCTTAGAGAACGTTATATTATCTTACCAACTACAATCAACCATCTGTTTTAAACAATATAGTGAACGTACACTCCATTGGCCATAAATGCCTGAATATCTACCAGCAGGTATCCGGTCATATACCACGGCATAGCCGAAAATAGAGCGAGTGTACTCCGTTTGCTCAGATTTTTGCTGTATAAGCTTTCTTTCGGGACAAAACAGGTCTATGCTACTCTGCCTCAATAAAGCAGCATCCGAGGCCAAAAACAGAGCAAATGCAGTCACAAAACTAACTACGTTTACTCCATGTTCAGGTATGGAAACGCAATGGCTACTCCATGGTATTTGTTACAGAAGCCTCCAAACTTTATCGTTATCAATTAGAACAAAAAGTTTTCGGTTTTCTCCTGAATTTTAGGCCGTGTCCCAACTGCACATTTTCAGTCTTTTTTTCAGCGTTTTTCATTTTCTAAAACCACTGAAAAAAAAAAAAACGAATGAAAAAAGATCAAATAGACTTTAAAGCGGTTGTCTCACCACATTGATTCTTCTCACCTCAGTCCTGCTTTCTTGGTTTCACTTTGAATTCAGGGGCGTGTTTACTGTCTTCTACTAGACTGCTGTAGAAGCCAGGTCTGTAGCTATAGTGACCAGTGTTGACAGCCTACCAGATCAAACATGTCTGTAGCTTGCTGAAAGCACTTATCAAGATATATGGTACGGACATATTCATATACTCTTAGTGTTTTTTTTTTTATCTAAAAAGCAAAATGATTGTATATGTATGTATCCTGATGGAAAAAATAATGGTAAGAGACGTTCTATTCTGTATCTGCATTAATTGTTTAATAAAAATTATCTGATTTAAAAAAAAAAAAAAACAGGTCTGTAGCTATAGCAACCTGAGAGCACTAATTTCAGGGCACAATTTCAGGGGTTCAAAAACATACTATAAAACTGGAAAAAGTACAATATTAGTATGAAATAAAGTGACAGGACAGACAGGACCCTGACAGCTAAGACTCTACAATTGTTTCCTACCATCATCGCATTAAGCTGCATCACTTATTATATCTTTGCTCTACCTTCACGTCCGATTGTTACACCATTGACATCCGAGCTTCATGCTATGAGACACAGAACAGCAATACGGGGTAAACAGGAGCGCTCATTTGCATCCAGTTACCTCAAAGTGATTTCAAGCTTAAATACCCATAAAAGCCAAAGGAAAAAAAAAAAGTTAGTCAATGCGACATAATTGCTCACAGAAAAAAATAAAAGTAACAGCAACAAAAGGAAAACCAATTGCAACGTGCAATTTTTAGATGAAGAATGTTATTATAGGTAAAGCTACCTTTTAAATGCTTTGCAAGGTTAGTGTTCTTTTGTACCTTAAAGGATTGTACCTACATTGCTGGAAAAGCCATTATGTCATTTACCCTCCCCAGGTAATTTTTGACGTTAAATTGTGGGTTGCCAAGGGAACAACACAGCAGTATCAAGAACATCACGCACCTTTACTGCAAAGAGGCTCTGCGCCCACATTCTTAAAGGGACCCGTCAGCTAATTCACGCTGCCCGAACCACGGGCAGTATAAAATAGTAGGCTTCCCAGTCTCAGGAAGGTGGGTGCAAAACGGAAACGTGTATGGGGAGAATGCTGTGCCTAGAGGAGAAGAACCCGATGTGCAGCTTCTCCCTGACCCCGCAGCCTGGTCTGTCCCCTGCTTGCATCCTCTATCTGTCGGAGGACTTCCTAGATCCTCTTTAAGGGAGTTGACCCATGATGCGGATTTTACATCTACAGCATGACAATTAAAGGTGCGGATTTATCGCTGTAGATCCTTACTAACTTTAATAAGGAACTCAGAATCCACCATAAGGGTATGTTCACACGTCGTATTCGGGCACATACTGTATGCACCGCAATAAGTCATGTGTTTTAGAAGTACACACTGTCCAGCACGTACTTCTAAAGCATGGGGGGACCGGCACTCTGGCCGGCCCCATTGACTCCCACAATCGTAAGCACCGTGAAGAAGCGACATGTCACTTCTCTCCCCCGGCGTATAATACGACAGTATTGTACGCCGGGGAGACGAGACGTAATTCATAGTTCTCTATGAGAGCTATAAATTACCGTAATTGCGGCGTGCATTTCGGCCGTATTAAAGCGGAAATATGTGGAGAAGCACCACAATTACGCCGTGTGAACATACCATAATCTGCAGTTGTTTGAGCTTTGTATGCAGAGGGGGCCCCATTCACATGCGTTTAAACCTGTATGCCCGGGGGTTCACAGCCCATCCCCTTTGCCTATAGCAGGGGTGTCAAACCTCTTCTCACCAAGGGTCGCTCATTGGGCCCCAATAGAAGCTTGGGGGCTGGCTAGCTGCCTGCATAGGGCGTCAAAAGGACCCCGGGTGGGGCACCTCCAAATCCAAGATGGCACAGCCCTTTTGCCAAGCACTCTCATTCTCTGGGGAAAGTGGAGAGCAAGCCCTTCTGTTTCCAGACCTGGTCTATCCCCGCTCAGCGCTAACTTCACGGGTCAAAAAAGACGTGGCGGGTTGAATTTTGCCCACAGGCCTTAAAGGGGTTGTCTCACTACAAGGATTGCTTTTTATGTTAAAGATCTTGCAAAAACAAGTCACTTTGCAATATATGTCCATTAAAATTTCCTACCCATTCCAGATCTCGCCTTTTTATGGAATGATCAGCTCCTCGGTCCAAAAGTCACGACCTTTTGATCCTCCTGATAGGCTGCCAGCCAGGTCCTATATCTACAGACTGGTGTCCTCAGCAGCTCGTCACGCAACCATCAAGCTAGTAAACACCCTAAATAAAAAATGAAACTGAGTAAACAGGACTGAGGTAGGATGAATTGATGTAGAGAGACAACCCCTTTAAGTTTGACACATGCTCTATGGACTCCCATGGCGGCACAACGGGTTATGGTACCATTTTCTTCCTGAAGGTGCCGTCACAGATACCTGCAACATATGAATCAAACGCGGTGAAAAGGGGGGGAATTGCCCTTTTTTTTTTTTGGGTCAAGAGTTCAAGCTTAATAACCAGAAGTGACAGCCTGAAGTCTATGAGCCCAGACAACACTATACAAGTATACAGTGTTCACCTCACGTGGAAAGCTGCAGGACAATACTTCCTCCAGACCAGCTACACATCCACCTTTTGCCATCTTGACCCGCATGTCCTGACTTGGCGACAATGAAACAACATTCTCCCCTTCTGGTTAAAAAGGGCAGGTCACATTTTTCAACCTATCAAAACTACACAAATTTTTCACAAAATTTGAGTGAAATTACGCAATGCGCCCTTTCACCTAATTACAAGATGTGGAGAACTGCCATGAACTAGACTGCGGGGGTGAGAACTAGGAATTAAATCAACAGTAAAAACAGATTGAAAATATTAACTCCTTAAAGAAATGATTAAATGGGTGATCCCATCTCAGACAGTGATGGCATATCCACAGGGAATTTGGGAGCAGCGGGTTCCCCTCACCCCAACTGTTTGTTATTTGGGAGCACAGAGGGGGTTGCAATAGTAGCACTCCCATTCACTGTTTTAAAGAGCACAACAAAATCCAATGTGTGTGCTCAGCTGTACTCGAAACCCTCACTAAAGAGACAGTGAGTGACCACCACTGTTCTATAAGGTATAGGCATGAATGAGGCCAGGAGATAAGGGGACCCCAATTCCCAGGATAGGTACAAGTCACAGAGGTGGAACCCACCTCTATCAGACATACAGTATATAGCATATCCTGTGGTTATGCCATAAACGTCCAAAATGGGAATACACCTCTAACTATAAAACCTTACTATAGATGAATTGTCATTTTCAGAAGGAAGAATTGGCTAACTACCTAACACAAGGGTGTCAAACTCAAATACACAGTGGGCCAAAATGAAAACTTGGACAGAGTTGCGGACCAACCTCGATATTTATAGAAAAAGGGTCATTTTATTTCTACGGACCACAGTCGGTTGACACATGATGCCCTATGGTCTTGATGATGCTTCTCATCTACTGCGAACTCACATGTGTCTCCTTTTGGAGCGTACTCCCTGCCTGCCCTGCAGAAGCAGGGGCTGAAAAGAATTTGGGTAAGGTTGAAAATTGAGAGCTCTGAATCCTCATATCGCCCTGTGAGCTCCTGTCTTAGGTTGTCTGTTCACACGGTAAGGGACAAATACCGTTGGTCTTTATGCCGACCGTTATTTGTCCATCTTTTGCGACCGTCCCACGGCCGGCAGCGAGATGTGTGTTGTGGGGGGCGGCCTTTCTCCACGATGAGCGGAGAAAAGCCCTCCAACTACACAGATTCCATCCGAAAACTGGACGGAAGAATGTGCTTGTAGAATGTTTTCCGGGGAGACCGCGGGCGGAAAAACCGCCAGACGAAAAACCGGGGCAGTGGGGACTGCTGCACGGGTTTTCCATAGGAGTCCACTGTGCTCATTTTCGGCCGGTTTTTCAGGCGGTCCACAAACCGGCTGAAAAAAAGGCTGAAAACCCGTACCGTGGAGACATGCCTTATATCTACCAGTTCTGTCAACTGTGCACGAGCGCTGTTTTTTCTACTGTACTAGCTCACCCCACTTTTCAATACGAGGGGACGGGAGTGATGACGAGCAGATGTAACCGACAGCTACCTGCTTCTTCCTCTTCCCTGTGTACACTGCCTGGTGTTAGGCTAATGACCTATGGCAGTGGACAAAAAAATGCCACGAAAACCAAATACTAAAACGTTCTCATAAACGCAGAGTTTTTTGTCCACTGCCTGTCACATAACCGCTGACAAAAATTGTCGCAGTTATATGCGGCCGAATCTTTTATGAGCGCTTTTTGCGCTGACATGCATAGCAATTTGTAAAAAAAAAAAAAAAAAAAAAACAAAAGAACGTTTTTCTGTGCGTAGTGGGAGTACACATCCATGAACTCTAAGGCCTCGAATCACACGCTTATTTCGGACGATTTTACAGACGGATTGAACGATCGCAATCCGTCGGCAATCCGTCCCAAAATAATCACAGCCTCTTTTCTATTGTATTGTTCAATAGAAAATACGGCGCCCGTCGTTCTCACACGACGGCAAAACTCCGCGTTCCGGATTGCCGCCGCGGATTGACGACCTGCAAATCCGGACGGGAAAAAACAATATGTACATGTCAAATTATCCGACGGAATCACCACCTACAATGATTTAGTAGATAGGTGAATGCCGTTCGGGAAATCAGTTACAAATACGTGCCACAACTTAGTGACACTTATTTGCAACTGAGATTTTCAACTGATTTCAGAACATATTTACATCAGAGAAAAACCGTTGTAAATACGTTCATTGTCAAATAACCGGTGTGAACGAGGCCTTAATAGTAAATTTCTTTCCTCTGCTTTGTTGTTTTTTTGACCGTTATTTCGCTAAAACATAAAAACTCCACACTGCGATTAAAGAGACCTACATCACAACCCATCCATTTTTCATGATACTCTCAATCAACACCCATCACATACTACTGATTTCAGTGAATGAACAGGTCCCGGTCCCACGCCGAGTGGGGAGCAATCGTATCGGCCACTCTACTCAAAACGTGAGCGATACTGTGATTTACACCCTAAGGACTTTAGAACCTAACGGGCTTATCCGTGAGTTTGACATGCGCTACTAATATATGATATGCTTTTGTTGAGATATTCACCTTCCTTTTAATCACATTGTCAAGTAAAATTACATACATTGTTTTTATGATGTACAATTTTCTTAATTTTGTCACCGTTTATGTTCTAGCGATCAAATAAGGCATCCACATATGCGCCGTTCTCTGGGCTTGTACTTACTATATGTATGTATCACTATCTTTCTCCATTTTTCGACTCTCTTACTTATTATGTATCACTGTCAATTTTTACTAACATTCTTTTATTGTTCATTTTTCTCCTTCCTCCTTTCTCTCCATTACTTCTATAATTCAATTTTCTATCAGTAAATCACCCTTCATTTCACCACCTTACACTTACGCTTAATTCATTCTAACACCTTACAGCGCCTATGACAATCATACAGTGCCACGCAGCCCAAAAGCGGTCGAAGCGCAGTAATTTTTTTCCCCTTTTCTGCCCATACCGCAGCATCGCGCATCCCGGGGGGTTTCCCGGGCGCGCGATGGGTTTATCCGGCCCTCTCCCAAAAGCCCGCAGACCCCGGGCATCCTTCCCCAACTCTGGAATTACGCCCTTTTTTCCTTTCCCAAACATTTATGCGGGTTCACAAACCCCACCATGCTTTATTTTTTTGGGATATTTCCTTTTTACTCCTCTTTTTTTAGTGCCCTGGACATCCCCAGCTTTTCCCTTTGGGGATTGCTTTTCCCCACTATTTTAAGCTGGTTTTCCTTTTTAGGCCATTAAATATTACCAAAATTTTCTAACTGTCAGGGTGTATCCATATGATTACTATCCATGTACTTAGTACCTTTCTTTTTTTTCCCTTTTTAAGCTTATTTAATGTTTGCGTTCCCTGTTTCTGATATTACTCCCATTACCTCATATATTTATCATTGTAGGTAAGATATTTACCTTCCTTTTACCTTATTTTTTTTCACTGCTATATCAACTCTCCCATTATCCTTATCTTTTACCCTTATTCTCTTATTCTATATTTTTCCACTTCATATTCTGTTGTTTTCCATTGTTCACTGCATTTCCTCTCTCACCACAGATGTCACTTGATAAAGGCGTCCGCCGAAACGTCGACTATACTGACATCAGTTTCGCCAAGATCTAAAATAATCTATGTAAAATATTTGTAAAGCACTTGTTGAGTATGTTCATCCATGTAATTTGAGCATGTTCTGCGCCTCTTGTAAATAAATACACTTTATATGCATTATACCCTTTTGGTGTGCAGTGAGTCAATAACCTAAAAAATTGTTGTTTTTTTGCAACATGTTTCAAAAAACGAACAGCAGCAAAAAAGAGCAGAAAAAAAAAAAAAAAGACTGTTGAGAAAGTGGGACGTTTTTACAATACAAATCTATGGGAGCTGTTTTCAGTCGGTTTTTTCAGCATTTTTAGAAAAGGAAAAACGCTGAAAAAAAACGGATGTTTTTCTGTGCAGTGGAGACATAGCCTTAGGGCATATCAAAAAATGGAGAAAAGGCAGCACTTCAAAAGGAACAAAAATGTATTTACCCAAACCTGGCGACGTTTCGGTTCTCATCAGAATCTTTCTCAAGCTTGGGTTTGCTGCTGCACGTCATTATTTTATAGCTTTAGGCCATGTCCCCTTGGCACCGGTTTTCGGACGGTTTTTCAGCCGCTTTGCGGTTTTTCAGACCGCCTGAAAAACCGGCTGAAAATGAGCACAATGGTGCTCTATGGAAAACCCGTGCAGCAGTCCCTCCTGCACGGGTTTGCCGCCGGCGGTAAAACATTGAGCAAGCACCTTCTTCCGTCCGAAAACCGGACAGAATCTGTGCTTCTCAATGGGAGGGGTGAGGGCTCTTCTCCGCTCATCGCGGAGAGAAGCCTTCCCTCCCGTGGCCGTGGGGACGGGCGCAAAACAGGACAAATTTGTCCTATGCCGTGGGGATGCACCCTTACGCTCAGGCCAAATATTATCACACTGTGGGCTTGGGTTTGATATCCCTGATCTAAAGCATACATTTTAACAGCATAGAAGTAGGACCTAACAAAAGCTGAGGTCACCAGTCATTCCAGCTGATGTTTGGATCATGACTTTTTAACCATGTGGATTAAGAAGCCGTGACGCTGTGCCAGATCATAGTTACATAGTTGATAAGGTACAGAAAAAAAAAAAGACACAGGTCCATCAAGTTCGAAATAGATCCGGCTATGTTGAATTATAGGAAGACAAAAGCCCCTATGCAGCGGCTGCAGATTGTCCCATACCAAAGAGAAAAAAATTCCTTCCCAACTTCAATAAGGGAATCAAGATAAAACCCTGGATAAACAGGGTATGTTCACACGGCGTAATTGCAGTGCGCGTTTCATAGTTTGTAAGGCCGAAAAAAGACAAGACGTCCATCCAGTTCAGCCTGTTGTGCTAAGGTGTTGATCCAGAGGAAGGCAAACGACCCCATTGAGGCAGGAGCCAATTGTCCTCATTTTAGGGAAAAAATTCCTTCCCGACTCCAATCTGGCAATCAGAATAAATCCCTGGATCAATGACCCCTCTCCTGAATCCTAGTCACTATAACTTGTTATATTATTACGCTCCAGAAATGCATCCAAGCCGCGTAGTATTTGCGCTTACTACGCGGCGAGATGCGCTCCGCAATTACGGTAATCCATAACTCTCAGAAAACTATGGATTACGCCTCGTCCCCCCGCGCGTACAATACGATCGCATTGCACGCGTGGGAAGAAATGACGTCAATTATTTGCAGCGATTACTCGCCACAAGTAATGCATGTCCATGCCTTCGCCCCCCCCCCCAGCACGTGCTTTGGAATTATGCGCTGGTCAGCACGGCTCCCAAAACACCCCGCGTGTTGCGGCGCGTACTGTATGCGCCGCAATTATGCCGTGTGAACATACCATTTGGCTGCGTTCACACGGCAAAGACCAAATAGTATTTGGTCTTTTTTTGGCATGCAGGAGGACGGCTTTTATCTGCAGTTTGCGGGTTTCAGCCATCCCCCTTCTCACCCACATGTTCATGTTCTGTCCAAAAAACAGGTGGAAGAATAAACATGTTCTAAGTTTTTCGTTACAACGGTGGTGTAAAGAACCGTCCAGCAGGAAATCCGTGCAGTGTGGACTGCTGCACGGATTTTCCATTAAAATCAATGTAAAAGGTTGACAGTCGCTTTACAGACTGTTTTTAAAACCTTATGAAATACCGACTGAAAAACCTGCTGTGGGGACAAGACTTTAAAGGGGTTGTCTCACTATGAAGATCATAGTTGAAAATGTGGGGACCAAAAATCTAAGGATGTACGTCCTTGGTTACTATTGGCAAAGTGCTACGGTTTTAGAGAACGGGCTGGTTTACATGTGCTTAGCAACGGTGTTTGTTTACTGGTCAGGGAAGCATTCTGTCCTGCCCAGGTCGTGCACATGCAAAGGAAAGGCAGTTAAGGGGAGGGGCAGGGATGTGTGTATTGGCAGGCAAGGAGGAGAAGCAGTGAAGAGGATACAATACACACAACCCCCCTGCATGTCCTCTCACTGCTTCTCCTCCTTGCCTGCCAATACACACATCCCTGCCCCTCCTCTTAACTGCCTTTCCTTTGCATGTGCACGACCTGGGCAGGACAGAATGCTTCCCTGACCAGTAAACAAACACCGTTGCTAAGCACATGTAAACCAGCCCGTTCTCTAAAACCGTAGCACTTTGCCAATAGTAACCAAGGACGTACATCCTTAGATTTTTGGTCCCCACATTTTCAACTATGATCTTCATAGTGAGACAACCCCTTTAAAGAGTACCTATCACCTCCACATAAACACACAAAAATTGATAGTAGATGAAATTATACGCCTTTTCCCAAAAACGTCATTAGCAAATCAGAGAGTGTTTACCTCAGTATTACTGGGGGACAGGTTTACTTTCACTTTAACTCAGGAGATCCTTATGCTGTGGGAGTTACCAACTGTGCAGTGGGAGCTGAGTGCATAGCTGCTTAAACAGGGTAATCTGAGTCTCTCACTACATACAGTACAACAGGCACAGGACACCGAGTACACAGTGTGACAGGGTTTACCTGTTGCTTCAGCCTCCTCCTCCATAGCACACAGGCATCTATATTACACTGCTGCTGGTGTGCACGTGATGTGAACTTACAGGCTCCCCCTGCACAGTGGACTCTACCAGCTCAGAAGCAGTTACTTTGACACAACTGTCAACACAGTGATCCATCAAGCTCTCATGTGCGGACTTGGCCTGACTTTCTTAAAGGGCTAGCTCTTTGTTATTATTAAACTGAGTTACAGGTGAAATGCTTTGATTTTCCTCATGAAGCATATTTAAGAAAAGTGTTTGTATTTTAGTTTTCTGTTACTTCACGTGGTTTCTCTGGAGGTGGTACATACTCTAAGGTTTTCTTCATTTTTATAGCCAATACAGTAGTGCCTTTTGTACTATTCTTGCAGGCAAATATGATGGATACCTGAACGGTGTTCTATGTGACAATGAGAAAAATTATAACTAATTTCCTCTCGACTGCTTTATACCTCACCAGCAGCCTAGTTCTGAGGATAAACCCCAAAGAGTAAAAACAATGGGCAAGGGTCTGTTTACACGGCATCTTTGCAGGGCGTAGTTGCCCTGCAATACGCCCAAATTACACCCCACACATACGGTAATTCATAGCTGTCGTTGAGAGCTATGATTACCTGCCGTCTTCCCTGGTGTACAATACATACTTACACGTTTACGCGCCAGGGAAAGTGAACGTCCATGGGAGCGCTTCAGCAGTGCGCGCTGACACATTGCAGGGCGTGCACAGTACATGCCGACATACGTCTGCAATACACCGTGTGAACGGTCTTTGTTGCCCACAGCAACCAAAGTTCAGCTTTCCTTTTCCAAAGCAGTTTAACCCCTTAATGATCGCCCACTGTCCTCTGGCGTCGCTGCAGACATCGAAGTTTGCGGCGCCCAGCGGCGCAGCTGCGCTGGGATCAACTGCGGCACCGGGTGCCGCAAACTCCGATGTCTGCGGCGACGCCAAAAGACGTTTACTGTAGACGAACTACCTGCACCAGCCGATGTCAAAAGACAGTGGCCGGTCATTAAGGGGTTAAAAAAAATGAAAGCTAAGCTCTGATGGTCTATGTTGGCCATAGCAACCAATTTTACTATAAGCCAGTTTTGATAAATCAGGCCAAATATTTTTACTGGCTGGGGCACTTTAAGACGTGCAAATTATAGCTGGAAAAAAAAAAAGCACCTCTACAATCCCCTTGATCAATGTCCATCATTTTAAATTGTAGCATTAGATTAATTTTAATCCTATGAAGTACGACGAAGAGTGATCATATAACACATAGTACACAAAATGAGATTGGGACCCTATATTGATTACTTAAAAGGGATCATAACAGAGGACAGGAAACCCACATGCAATAATGTAGGTTTCCTGGCACGGCTTTTTCCATATGCAGAGATCAATGTATGTCAGTAGGTAAAGTTATACGCGGTATCTATTTTCCTTCATACTACGTGATCGATGCACTGTGAAGCTATTTATTCTGAATAAAGGAAGAATAGAATAGATGAATTATTTACCATGCCAAGTCTTAATATAATGAAAGTGGAATTAGTCCATTCATGATGTGATGCGGTTAGAACAGACCAGGACAAATTGTACCCAAATCTAGCAGATCAGCCACAAAAAGTCAGTAAAACTCAATTTAGAAGATGCCGTAACCCCGTATTCACATAACAACTGGAGTGTGTTTGGTGACGTCTTCCTTGTCACAACCATGCCCCTTCCCCATATGCTTACAAGCCCCTATGAGACCCTATTCTGACACGGCTAATGGCACCCCTTGACCTTGTCCACCTCCAGCTTTATATTTGATAGCTACACAACGAGGAATTGAACTTCAGGATCCCACTCATGAGCAAAGTAGAAAAATAATAACATCAGCTCCAAGACAAGAGGTCAGGCAATGGAATTTAAAGGGGTTTTGCCCCGATCTCATTTCAAACCTCCTGTATCCAGCTCTTCAGCTCTGTGTGCTCAGAAAGGGCCGTGTGTGATTTGTTTGAATTGCAGATCATGTGACCCAGCAGGATGACATTACCAAGCCTTTCCTCTCTCTAGTCAAAGAAAGGTCTGTTTATGCATAAAACGTGTATAACTACATTGTAGCTCAGAGGTAAAGTTTTTACCTCCAGACACAAGGGTCCTAGGTTCAAATCCCTGCAGGAACCAAGCCTGTGGATTTTATTTCTCTTTATCAATGCACAGACCTCACTGAAGTTTCTTTTTTATTTATTTGCACTGTTTGACTAATTACTGAAGAGCACAAAGGACAGGAGTAGAGTGACAGCACCTGGGGTTTGAACACTCAGTAGCTGCCTGAGAGGAGAGGTGATGTCTGAGCATGTGCGACCAGGACAGAGGAACTCCCAGCCATAGACGTATCCCATGGAGATGAGCTGTAAACAATGGATCCCTAAAGGAGCAGCTAAAACATAAACGGTGCAGAATTTTTAATAATAATGAATGGTTAAAATGTTTATTATTTAATTTGTAAGCTTCCCATGTCAATTTTACTCCGTGGCAAAACCCCTTTAACAATAAAAAATGTATTCAATTACATTAAAAAAGCCAAAAAACATAGCAGGAGAGACCCACATCCATCCAACAAAGTTCCAATCGGTAGCAGAACCGCCTATGCGTTTCAGGTCATTGAACCTTAAAGGGGTTCTGCCACTAAGCGAGTTCCTTACTTCCTTATCAGCTCAGGGGAGAATATAAACAAATCATGCTGAGTCATGAACGCTGCAGGGGTGAGAGGGAGGGGTGAGCAGAGAGTGAGGAAGAAGAGAGCGTCTCAAAAGTTTACTCAAATAATAACATTACAACAGTAGATTCTCTATACAGCAGACATACTCAAACACTGCACATTTCTCCCCAGCCCCTTGAAAGCTCATTCATGTTCCTTGTCATCAGATAAGAAGTGCAAACACGCAAGCCCTGCCTCTGGTCGTGTCGAATGTAAACTTTCAGGAAACTAAGGGGGACTGAGCAATCCTGTAGCTCTCACAGGCTTCACTTTTTGTAATCACATATATATAGAAAAGTGATTAAATACCCATTTTGGAGGATCCCACGTCAACATTACATCGTGGCAAAACCCCTTTAATGATGGGTCATGAGCAATCCTTTAGCCCCTTTGTAAGAGGACAGCTACATTAAACTGGAAGAGCAAGTTAAGGGATGATATATTAGCCAGACACACAAAAAGTAGTTTGTGTCATAGTGAACATACACAGTTATGTCACATTATTATGACTACTAGGCGGGCTCGTAGTGACTTAGCAAGGGCCTGGTAGGCTTGTCATTGCATCCCACAGCTGCTGGAGGATTCTACTGTCTCATATAAAAGTCTGATGAAATAAATCTTCTCCATCTACAGCCAGAAAAATCTTGGTAGTAGCCACACCTTGATTTATAGAGCGTTAGGCCTCATTCATACAAATGAGTATTAAATATGTGTTACCAACCACTGGTCACCGCTCACATGTATGGCACCTGCCTTCTGAAGCCAGTAACTGGCTCATAGCCATGTAAGCAGTGAACATGACGTCATTGCTGGTGCTGGATACTGGAGTTTGGCATTGCTGGATTTCTGAAAATCCTGAACAATCTCAAATTCCAAATTTTGATTGAAATATGCATTTAATGCCATGTTACAATCAGAAATACAAATCACATCCATGAATAATTGAACATCTCCCAGTTCCCTTGTCTTCCAATAAAAATACTTTTCGAATTGAAAAAAATTAATGACTGTATAGCTGCGTTAAAGTAGTATTTCCATTAGGACATCCTGCTACACAGAAGCTTACCAACACAATGATGTACCAGCATGTCCTGTGTTGGTAAGGGGTTAAAGGGGGTGGACCCTTCCAAAGAAAAACAACAGCCAGCTCCAGGGGCTCCAAAAAAAAAAAAAAAAAAAAAAAAAAGGACACTCTACTCCAGTCCCTGGCATATACGCCAACACTCCTGCTCTTTAGTTTCCTTTCTTGCACTTCAGAACAGGGACGTCATCGTTGCAGGTGCTGATTGGCTACAGCGGTCACATTACCGTTCGGAAGTGGACAGCCAAATTTTTATTTAAAAGGGGTTGTCTCGCTACAAAGAATAGCTTTCAAAATGTAGGGAACACTAAACGAAGAAGTTTTCCAAATATATTGCATCGATCATCTTTTTTAGTTAAGGAGCTACAAGTGATTTTATCACCTTCCTGGCTCGCTCTGGTTCCCCTAGTGACCGACCTGTGTAGTCTTTTCTCCCCTGCTGTTTGTTCTACCTGATAGCAGGGAGTGATGTCATCACACAGGTCAAGGCAGCTCACAACTTTGGACAGGGAGAGCTCATGTGTTATCTGATCTTTCAGACAAAAGACTAATTACTCTACTGTTTACATTAGCTCAGAAGCTTCTCCAGGCCTTAGAGAAGGTCATTTATTTAATGTAGACTGATAAACAGAGAGGTCTGAATACATGGAGCTCATATGCTAATTACAGACAGCTTGACCAGGAAGTGACAGAGCAAAGCTGCATTATTTCACTCATGTATCCTATGAAACTTTGAGATGAGACAACCCCTTTAATTATTTTTATTACCTTAAAAGGGTTTCTCACTACAAAGATTAGCTTTCAACATGAAGGGACAGTTAAATGAAGACTTTTTCTAAATACATTGGTCAATAGATTTTACTTTAGTCATGAAACAAGAGCATTTTTATGTGCTCTGAAATGCACACAGGTTTCTATGGCTATGCGTACCAGACGGAGGTCTGTTATGTGATTAGCTGAAAGCAGAGAGTGACATCCCCCCATGGACAGGCTGAGACCAAAGCAACCTAATTAAAGCTTCACTACACAAAAGGTAGATGTGCTGTGAGGACTGAAATGCATGACAAGATCTGTAATCTTGTTAGAGATAACTATCTACTGCCTTGTCAGAGTAACAGCTCCCTAGAAGTTGTAGAACCACCCACAGCCTAAGGACATGGAGTAAGTTCAAAACTACTACAACTCAGTGAAACAGCGTGATGAGAAAACCCCTTTAACATGCATCGCTAGGCATTATTTTGGTGTAATCACTGCTGTTCAGGTTAAAAATTGCTAAATTCTTTCCATAGTCACTATACGTCCCATTTGTACCAAGAAAAAGCAGTGTTCAGTGATCGGTCTTTTGTGATCTAGTGGTGGATCAGGTGCTGAAAACCACCGAGGGCATTCAGCATAATACGGGAAAGAGGTTTTGCTGCGACCTGCTAAATATTTTTGGTTTGGACTTCCAGCGTTTCAACGATCTTAACTTTCTTATTTTTTATATGCAATTGTATAAAGACTTGTTTTAGGCTGGTGAAGCTGGATTTTTGGGGGCGTAGTTTAAGCTTACAAATAAATTACTGCAGAATTTTTTTCATTTTTTGCACCATTCACATTTCACACTAAATCTATTAAAGGGGTTTTGGCAGGACATGAGTTCCTTACCTCCTTATCAGCAGGGAGTAGAATATAAACAAATCACCCTGAGTCATGGAGGCTGCAGGGGAGAGAGGGAGGTAGTGAGCAGAGAGTGAGGAACAAGGGAGCGTCTCAAAACTTAACTCAAATAATAACTTTACAACAGTTAATTCTCTATACAGCAAGACACAGGCTCATGCACTGCACTTTCTCCCCAGCCCCTTGAAGCTCATTAATTTTCCCTGTCATCAGATAAGAAGTGTTTAAGCGCGGCCTGTCAGCTCCTCTGGTCGTGTCTAATGCAAACTTTCAGGTAACTAAGGGGGATTGAGAAATGCTGTAGCTCTCAGAGGTTTCACTTTTTGTAATCACATATATTTAGAAAAGTGATTAAATACCCATTTTGGAGGATCCCACATCAACATTACATTGTGGCAAAACCCCTTTAAGATTAATTCTAGGAGCTGAAAAACCCCTCTGTCTGCAGCGACGTCTTTTGGTGTCGGTGCAGACAAACGACCTGCTCTGCCTGCCGCCGCCAAGAGACGGTGGGCGGTCGTTAAGGTAATTGTGCAAAAATTCTGCCATTCACACTTTACTCCACATTTATTGTGTGTTCGTTTCTAGACACTTCTGCGCCTCATCCGACAAAAGGGCTGTGGCCTTGGTAAAGGGGTGTGACTTAGTGGGAAAGAGGCATGGCTTAGCAACGCCATCATTTATGGCATAAAGTAAGTCAGCTAAAAGAAGGTATAAACTAAGACAGTCACAGCGTTTTTTGGCACGTATTTCAGAGCCTAATTTGTGCCCTGCGGTTTGCCCCCAGCCTATTAATTTGCCTGGGGGCAAACCCTCTCCGCAAGCCGCACCCCAAGCCATACCCCACCCACGCCGAGACCACGCCCAGCTCTCGCGTCCAAACCCGCATTGGGAGACACGAGTTTGTAAACCCACGGCCAAAACCTCAGTGTGAACGAGGCCTTAGGGCATGTTCACACGCGTTTTTGGATAAGGTTTTCGGAGCGTTTCCTCGGCCAAAACCTCGTCCAAAACGCCCCCAGTTAATTTCATTGATTCCTATGTAAAATCTTGTTATAGTTCACACCCGACGAGGTTTTTACACGCTTCTTTGCAAGCAATGAAAAAAGTGTCATGTCAATTCTTGAAGCGCATTGTAGGCGCGGTTTTTAGCGTGGTTTTGGCACGGTTTTGGTCCTGGCTTTTCATTTGTATGGGTGAAAACCTCGTCAAAAACCTGATCAAAGCCTCGTCAAAAACCTCGTCTGAAGAAGCGTGTTTCAGGCAAGGTTTTGATGCGGTTTGGACGAGGTTTTGGGCGAGGAACCGCTCCGAAAACCTCGTCCAAAAATGCCGTGTGAACATGCCCTTAAAGTTTGTCAGTATGAAACATAAACAAGCTCTTGTACTGCTCATAAGACACAGCTGTGTAATGATCATTTGGGTCAGGACTGCTAGAGCAGAGAGAGGTGGTCAGTAACCCATGTAAGCTCGTGTACACAAGCAGGAGATAAGAAATGTTCTAGCTCTGAAAATAAGCACAATCAGAATGGCAATGTATTTAGCAATAGTGTTTATCTTTGCCTACATGTTTAAAGCTAATTAATGTGGTGAGAAGACCCCTTTAAAGAGGCCTTTCCATGTCATTGATTATACAGGCAAAGGGAAAAAAAAAACAAATATACATCAGTATCAAACACATTTTTGTTCTAATTTAGCTTAATTTCAAAGATAGAGCAGGTAATCTCTCGCTTGTTTACAGATGGTTTCCTAAGTTACTGACCACTTTTGTGCTCAGGCCCCAGAAGATGGGAAAACTCATTTAGGGAGTGTCAATTGAGCATGGACCAGGATGGGATGCATCAAGCCCATGTCAAACTATTAGCTGACTGGATGCACATTTGACCCCTTCACACAGATCACTGTGCAGTCCGGAAGCAAATTCCACATAGAAATTTACAATACAAAAGCGTCTCCAAACCGGATTAAAGAGCTGGAAGGGCCAATTACTGTAAAATAAACAATTTTCAAAACGCATGTTATTAAAAACTATCTACCCTTTACCTAATACAGGCCTTTTTGAACCTTCAGCAAGTTCTCATCTCCATGGTTACAGACCACCGTGTGCTTTCAGTTGTGGCCAGCAATGCAGCGTTATCAAAGACTGACTGAGAATAAGTTCCTGTGGCTTTCAACAGCACTTGTGATGGGAGCAGCCCTTTAAGATCTACCCTTTAGAATTCACATCTGAAACCCATACAGAAAGGAATGATTCTAGACGCATATTTCACATTGATTTCAAGGTGAAATTATCAGCATGCCAAGACAGCCTGATTGAGATGTACATATGACTGATTTGAACACAGTCATTAAAGGGGTTGTCTCACTACAAGGATTGCTTTATATGTTTAAAAACTTGCATAAACAAGTCACTTTGCAATGTGTGTCCATTAAAGGGGTTGTCTCGCTACAAAGAATAGCTTTCAAATTGTAGGGAACACAAAATAAAGACATTTTCCAAATATATTGCTTTGTTCCTCTTTTCCCTAAGGAGATACAAGTGAATTTATGACCTCCCTGGCTATTTCAGTTCCCTCAGTAACCAACCTGTAAACAATTCTCCCCCTGCTGTTTATTCAATGAGATAACAGTGAGTGATGTCATCACACAGGTCATGGCAGTGTCCTGTGCTGCTCAGCAGTAAAAAGCTTGATTTATGTAAAATAAACAGAACTGTAATTAGGGCTTTTGTTTTGGGGATCAGATAAGAAGTCCTGTTAGTAGTTTGAGAAGCTAATCTGATCTAATTAGCATCTGAAAGCACAGCAAGGCACAGAGCTGTATGCAAATGAGTCAGTCTGAACCAGGAAGTGACAGAGTATTTCATTCATGCATTCTCTGAAACTCTGAAGGGAGACAACTCCTTTAACAGTGTCCTATCTATTCCTAGACATCCCCTCTTGCATGGGCTGCATCAGCTCCTCAGGTCGCTATAGCTACAGACCTGTTTGATCTATCCTGATAGGCTGCCAGCACTGGTTACTATAGATACAGACCTGGCTTCTACTGCAGCCTAATAGAAGCCAGTAAACACGCCCCTGAATTCAAAATGAAACCAAGAAAACAGGACTGAGGTAAGATGAACCAATGTAGTGAGACAACCCCTTTAATGCGGTTTCAGCATTGAATCTACATTGCATTCCACATCCAAATCTGATTGCAGTCCGTTTCCCATTGATTTCATCAGGAAATCTGTGTGTCAGTGCAGAGAACCCATGATTTCCTGACAAGAATTTGAAATCTGCTTGCAGAAACCAAAAAAAAATTGAAATGACAAGTCACTTCTTGATGTGAATTCAGCTCAGAATTGTCAAATAGTCTCCAAAAAAATGGGAATCTCGCAAGAGAACAGAGTGACTTTTGATCACTATATAAACTGGTGAAACATGTCGGGGAGGTCAGATATGACGTTTTAAATTGTGTTTTTTCTCCCTCCGTCTAAAGTGTCACCGCTGCAGGGGTGTCACAAGGGGGCCCTTATTTGTTTTGTGCCCAGAGATTAGGGACGACTGCCCAAGTATTGGCTTGGGATCCCTTACGGGAGCTATTTAAATTGCTGTATATAAAAGGGGCTTTCCTTTTTAATAGGTGGTGCTCCACCAGACTTGATAATAGAAAAGGAGCTATTGCTTCTTCAGAAGTAGAAAGGGTTAAATGGTGAGGTTACAAATCAGGTTTTTTAAATAGTGTGCATAGAGGTTAAGAGTTATACATAATAAAAGTTACGTTTTAGTGTTTTACAAATAGAGAACTGATAGAGTTTAAGTTTGCCTATGGCAAAATAGTATATTCAGTTCAGAATTAGCACCAAATCTTCCGCCAGGCCCTGCCACTGCCTTTCTTGACCACTTTGCTTCCTGGCTTCTCCACTTTCTTTCCACCGACATCCCCACTATCATCATGGGAGACTTCAACATCCCAATCGACAACCCCCCACCTGCTTCCAACAACTCTTTAACTCTGCTCTTTTACTCCTTCACCTCTCCCAATGGGACCTCAGGGAGCCACTCACAAAGATGGACACTACACTGGACCTATCTTCACCCGCCTCATGCCCCCTATCTGACATCTCTAATCTCCATCACCCTATTTATGACCACAACCTGCTTACCATCACCACTATTTCCTTCCCACATGCCTCTCTGTCTCATATCCAGTACGAACCCGCAGGAATTCTACAAAACCTCAACCACCTCATACACTCTCTGACTCTCTTACTCCTCTTTACCACTATCTCCTCATTCAATGACCCAGAGCAGCCACAATCTTTCTACAACCACACAATCATCACCGCCATTGACTCTGTCGCTCCTCCCACACACACAGAACCCGCAAAATCAACAAGTAACCACTGGCCAACACAGAACTCCACTAACTGCTGAGGGAGATCTCCGAATTGCCCATATGCCGCTGGAGAAAATCACTCCATTGATGACTTTGCCTTATTTACAAACAGCTCCACTGCCAGACAGTTAAGTCCGCACTCGACTCAGCAAAACAGAACCTATTCACCACTCTCATTTCCTTCTCCTGTCCAACAACCCCAGACAATTATTCAAAACCTTCAATACTCTTCTCCGTCCACCAACACCTCCTCCCCATCCCTCGTCTTCAGCAGATGACTTTGCCATTCAATTCATCCAGAAGATCAAACCTTCATCAGAGAAAGCTTCAGCCTTGCGAGTTCCCCAACACCTTCCCTTACCCTTGCAACCTGCTCATCCCCTTTAACTTAGCATTCCCCGACGGACCACTCATGACAAGCTCTCCTCCTTACTGTCAAATTCCAACCTCACTACTGTAGTCTTGACCACTGCCATCCCACTTCATCCCAGACTCAGTGCTTCTATCATCAAGCACTCACCAATCTCTTCAACTAATCTAATAACCTTGGACATACATCCCTTCTGCTTTTTTAAAAATGCTACTATTCACTCCAATCCTAAAAAAAACAACCCTTGACCCTCTTTCTCTGTCAAACATATCGCCCCATCTCACTGCTCCCTTTTGCACTCTCCAAACTCAAATCGTTGCAGCACGTCTATATTCCAGCTGTCTCCCCACCTCTCCTCCAACTCTCTTCTTGACCCACTACAATCTGGTTTTCGACCCACCACTCTACCGAAAATTGCCTAACAAAGTCACTAATGATATAGTACTGCTAAAGCCTCAAGCCACTACTCTGTGCTCCGTCCTCTTGGCTATGTCCTCTGCCTTTGACACAGTCGACCATTCCCTCCTGCTACAGATCCTCTCCTCCCCTTCAGCATACAGACTTGGCTCTTTCCTGGATCTCTCGTCTCCACTGATCGGACTTTCAGCGTCTTCATTCTCGCTCCACCTCCTCCACCCGGCCACTCCTCTGTTTGGTGTCCCCATAGGGTCAGTCCTGGGTTCCAATACTCTTATCTATATACACTCTTGGACTCGGTCAGCTAATAAGCCTCCACATTGGCTACTTCATTAACACTGTTAATGAACTGGATGATACCCAAACTCTACATTCTATGGCCAGATGTCACTTTATTACTCTCCCGGATCCCTGTTGTCCTCCGCATTTCCTCCTTCTTCTCATCACGTCTCCTAAAACTAAATGTGGAGAAAACAAGAACTCATATCTTTCCACACATCCAACTCTACCCTGCCTTCTGATCTCTCTAATACAGACATCGGCCTCTACACTTTCACCGTGGTCCCACAACGTCCGCTGTTCTTGGGGTAATCCTAGACTCCTCCGTCTATCTTTCAAGTCACCACACATCCAAAACCCTCACTCTGCCTGCCGCCTCCACCTGAAAAATCATCTCTCGCATCCGACTCATTCACTCTACTACGACCACACAAAAATGCTGGTCCATGCCCTTGTCAGTCTCCCGCATAGAATACTGCAAATCCTTCTCAGTGGCCTCCCAGCTAGCACCATCCTCCCACTCCAATCCATCCTTAACTCTGTGCCCGTCTTATCCACCTCTCTCCTCGCTACTCCTCTGCCTACTCCCCTCTGCCAATCCCTTCACCTGGCTTGCCCATTTGCCCAGCGAATTCATTTCAAGCTACTAACCAGACCTACAAGGCTCTCCACGACCTCTCCCCTCCATAAATCTGTGCCCTAATTTCTAAATATCTCCCTCACGCAATCTTGCCGCTCCTCTCAGGGGACCTTTCCTCTGCTCTCTCCGTATCAGCTCCTCACAAACCGTCTCTCAAGGGGAACTAATCCTTTCTCCGTGTTCACCCACACTCTGGAACTCACTGCTCCCAACACATCAGATCTCCTCCACTTTCACCAGCTTCAAAAGCAACTGAAAACCATTTCTTCAAGGCTTGCCTATAACCTTCACTAATCTTGTCACTACTTCCTCCCACAGACATGTCTGCCCCTACCTTCTGTCTCTTTCCCCTCCTTGTAGATTTAAGCCCACGCGGTAGGGTTCTCTCTCATGACTGTAGTGCAATTGTCATTATCCCTTATCACTGTACTCGTTTGACTTATGTAATGTATGTAACCCCTCTCGAATGTACAGCGCCCTGGAATCAATGGCGCTTTAAAATAAATAATAATAATAATAATCTGTCAAACTATTTTGGATGCAGACTGGAAGCGGATTTAAAGGGGTTGTCTCACTACATCAATTAATTTTACCTCAGTCCTGTTTTCTTGGTTTCACTTTGAATTCAGGGGGCGTTGTTTACTGGATTCTACTAGGCTAGCAGTCGAAGCAAGAGTATGTTGCTATAGCGACCAGTTCTGGCAGCCTATCAGGAGAGATCAAACAGGTCGTAGCTATAGCGACCTGGAGGAGCTGATTGCAGCCATTAGAGAGGGGATATCTTGGACAGGTATTGGACACTGTTATGGACATATTATTGCCAAAGTGAATTGTTTTTGCAAGATTTTTAACATAAAAAAAGCAATCCTTGTAGTGAGACAACCCCTTTAATGTGGATCTACGTACAATCAGTGACTACAATCCACATCACGTCTATATTTTAGAATTCACATCTGAAATTCACACAGAAAGCTTTGGATTTTAGATGCGGATTCGATGATGACATTTTTTGCATGCACAATCCATCACGTGAGCAAACCCCTCAGTCACACCTCCATTCTAAGGGTATGTTCACATGACTGATTTGGACGTAGTCTTTGATTCGGATTCAGCATTTGATCCACGGCGGAATTCACATCTAAATCTGATTCCAGTCCGTGTCCCATTGATTTCAATGGGAAAGCCGCGTGTCAGAGCAGGATTTACTGACATGGAACTGCAATCTGAGAAGCGATGTCACTAATGTGAATTCAGTGCGGAATTAGCAGCGACTCTAAGTCAGCGTCAGATCCACATCAAACTATTCGCACGCGGGTACGATGCTGCCCAGCAATGGGCATCTAACCAGCAACTACAATACACGGCTGCATTCTAGACTCCACATCTAGATTCCATAGAAAGATGGGGATTTAACAATCACACTTTTAGCTGCACAACCTGTGAACCTGCGCCTCAGTCACCTCCGCATACCGCGTCCACAAGAGTCATGTGTGCCAAGAACTAGTCTGCATGTTCCTGAGGTCCCTCGACTGGGCGACATCATGACCTCTGCCCATAACATACGACTGACCCATTATCACCCAGCTCCGATCCCCTACTGCTCTGTGTGCATAACAAGTCACGTGCCGGAGGCGCTCAGACCCGCAAAGCGGGCACCCAGACATGGCAGCACACATCACAGAGAGTACGACCCAGGACAAGTGTATCAGGAGCCTACACTCTGTACAAGAGGAAAAGTGACCTGATGGGCAGTGGCACCACATTACATGGCACAGCTGTATGAGGGGTAGAGGGCACCACATTACATGGCACAGCTGTATGAAGGGCAGTGGGCACATTACATGGCACAGCTATATGAAGGGCACATTATATGGCACAGCTATATGCGGGGCAGTGGGCACATTACATGGCACAGCTGTATGAGGGGCAGTGGGCACATTACATGGCACAGCTGTATGAGGGGCACATTACATGGCACAGCTGTATGAGGGGCAGTGGGCACATTACATGGCACAGCTGTATGCGGGGCAGTGGGCACATTACATGGCACAGTGTATGCCCGGGGGAGTGGGCACATTACATGGCACAGCTGTATGCGGGGCAGTGGGCACATTACATGGCACAGCTGTATGAGGGGCAGTGGCGGCACATTACATGGCACAGCTGTATGCGGGGCAGTGGGCACATTACATGGCACAGCTGTATGAGGGGCAGTGGGCACATTACATGGCACAGCTGTATGCGGGGCACATTACATGGCACAGCTGTATGAGGGGCACATTACATGGCACAGCTGTATGAGGGGCACATTACATGGCACAGCTGTATGAAGGGCAGTAGGCACATTACATGGCACAGCTGTATGAAGGGCAGTAGGCACATTACATGGCACAGCTGTATGAGGGGCAGTAGGCACATTACATGGCACAGCTGTATCATGGGCACATTACCTGGCACCGCTGTAGGCTGGGCCTATTACATGGCACAGCTTTATTCGGGGCACATTACATGGCACAGCTGTATGAGGGGCACAGCTGTATGAGGGGCAGTGGGCACATTACATGGCACAGCTGTATGAGGGGCAGTGGGCACATTACATGGCACAGCTGTATGAGGGGCAGTGGGCACCACATTACATGGCACAGCTGTATGAGGGGCAGTGGGCACCACATTACATGGCACAGCTGTATGAGGGGCATATTACATGGCACAGCTATATGAGGGGCAGTGGGCACATTACATGGCACAGCTGTATGAGGGGGCACATTACATGTATGAGGGGCACAGCTGAATGATGGGGCAGTGGGCACATTACATGGCACAGCTGTATGAGGGGCACATTACATGTATGAGGGGCACATTACATGTATGAGGGGCAGTAGGCACACTCCATGGCACAGCTGTATGATGGGCACAGCTGTATGATGGGCACATTACATGTATGAGGGGCACAGCTGTATGATGGGCAGTAGGCACACTCCATGGCACAGCTGTATGATGGAGCCTCACGTCCCCCATGACCCCCCTGGCACAGCTGACCCCCGGTAACACGGCAGCTGGCATGCATAGTGTGATGAGCATTAGAGCGCTGGCAGGACAGCGTGTGCCCAGGTGCCCCACAGATCGCTATAAATAGCCGCGGTGCCAGTGTGCGGCCGGCGCTAGGGGCAGCACTCACCGCTCTCCAGCCGGACCAGCTGCGGCAGCCGGTAGGAGCTGACCAGCAAGTCCAAGGGGAACGAGGCCGAGCTCCACTTCACATCCTTCAGCGACGGGGCTGCCGGCTCCATGGTCGGGCAGAGAGCGGGCTCCGGGGGCTCTGGCGCTCCGTCCTCAGCTGCTCCGCCGCATGCCGCCCGCCGCTGTCCCGGCCACTGTGCCTGTAGTCGCTCCCCTCCTGCGGGCACACACCATCCCCGCGCTGACTAATCAACAGGGTGTGCGGCTCCGGAGACGCCTCCTCCCAAATCCCACTGCTCGGGGAACACTTCCTGACATCCACAGGCGGCTGCCGGGAGCCGGGCGCAGCGCGCCCCCTAGTGGCCGCACGGAGAACTGCACGCCATTCATGTGCAGACATCAATGCGGCCGCAGTCACACGCAGCGGCTACATGCGGTATTGCGTGCACCGGGACCTGCCGCAGCTCTCTGGCTTCTGTCAGACTACAAGTAAACAGCACAATGTAACTCAAGTCAGTCACACTCCTGTGATATCACCCTGTCCAGCTATGAATCATCCCTGATTGTGAAGCAATTTCTCCTACTGTTGTGTAAATGGAACAGACAACAGGTAGAAATGAAAGGCAATTAGCAAGACAACCCCTATAAAGGAGTGGTTCTGCAGGTGGTGGCCACAGACCATTTCTCTGGTTTTGCATTTTGTCAGTGCTCTCACCCCTAGAGGTAGCATGAGGCGGTGTCTACAACCAGGGCCGTCTTAACAGCATTATGGGCCCCTGGGCAGAACTGTGCTCTGGGCCCCCTATCCAACACAACCACACGAAGCAACAAATATATACATTATCGATAACAAACTTATAACCTACAACACTGCTATATAGAGACCACATGTAGCCTATACCTGAGCTGGTGTCTGACCTCTAACACCACCATATAGAGAGCACATAGAGGTCAGACACCAGCTCAGGTATAACCTACAACACCACCATATAGAGAGCACATAGAGGTCAGACACCAGCTCAGGTATAACCTACAACACTGCCATATAGAGACCACATAGAGGTCAGACACCAGCTCAGGTATAACCTACAACACTGCTATATAGAAGTCAGACACCAGCTCAGGTATAACCTACAACACTGCCATATAGAGAACACATAGAGGTCAGACACCAGCTCAGGTATAACCTACAACACCACCATATAGAGACCACATAGAGGTCAGACACCAGCTCAGGTATAACCTACAACACTGCCATATAGAGACCACATAGAGGTCAGACACCAGCTCAGGTCACCACCACATGATAGTGACTACAGCACTGATCCAGCACAGAAGAGAAATAACCCCTGATATCAGGGACTCACAGGAGATGTCATATCTGATGAGTCATTCTCTTCTCTCACGAGTCATTCTTTTTCCCTTTTCTTCTCCATCCGACACAGAAATCAAAGACAAATTCTCCTTGCCATAATTCGTCACTGCAGAATTTACCACACAAGCATCTTAGACTTTCACTTTATCAACACCTCTCTACCAATTCCTACCTCTGGTATAGGCGCCCCATTAAGTAAGTAGGTAGTAATGTTGCCCACCATTATGTAGGTAGGTATATAGGCCCATTATAGGAAGGTAAAAGTAGCCTCCTGTAGGTAAATAGGTATCTATACCCGCTGTAGGTAAACATACAGCCCCTGTAGATAAGTGTATATATACCCCCTGCAGGGAGATATATAGTCCCTTCTAGATAGGTACATATGCATCCTGTAGGAAGGTATACAGTCCTCTGTAGCTAGTTAGATATATATACCCCTTGTAGGCAGGGTTGTACTTACAGCTCATGCTGCCCTAGGCACTGAGCTTGAAAACACCCCCAAATTCGTACTGTACAGCTCCCACTGCATGTTTTGATGCTTTTTGGGGTGGATTAGCAGTGTACTATGCCCCCCAAAAAGCCTTAAATACTACAGTAAAATGACTGCCTTTCATTGCTATGTAAAATCAATGTCTTCGTTTAGAGGACACTGATTTTACTACAGTACACAGGACTAAGTATTGATATGTCAAATCTTTGAGTCATTTAGTGCGCCGACCATAATATAGGAGGCAGAAAACCTGCCTTGGACGTCCGGCATCATTTCCTTGTCGGAATTCTGCGCTTACAATCAGAGAATTGCTGACAAGGAAACAACAATGTTCTGGCGCTGACACTTTTAGGATAACATGTAAATAATTGACAGGTAGGCTGGGTTCACACAGTGTATAGGGTCGCGCACAGTTACACCATAGTTGCCAACTTTTGAAAATGAAAAAGCAGGAGAATCTAGTGGCCGGCGCGCTACGCGCGCCGCGGCAAACATTTGCATGGACACGCCCATCTTGTCGGTATGCCACGCCCCTTCAAAAAAGCCACACCCACTCCACCTAACTGCATAACGGCTTTGGAAGAAAGCCAGGTAGATGCCCTTATAGCCAGGTAGTAGCCCCCCATAACCAGGTAGTGCCCCTTACAGGCCGGTAGATGCCCCTTGTAGCCAAGTAGATGCCCCCTCTGTAGCCAGGTAGAGCCAAATTTGTAGCCAGGTAGATGCCCCCATTGTTAGCCAGGTAGGTGCCCCCATTGTTAGCCAGGTAGTGCCCCCATTGTTAGCCAGGTAGGTGCCCCCCGTTGTTAGCCAGGTAGGTGCCCCCATCTGTTAGCCAGGTAGATGTCCCCTCTGTTAGCCAGGTAGATGTCCCCTCTGTTGCCAGGTAGTGCCCCCTCTGTTGCCAGGTAGTGCCCCCTCTGTTGCCAGGTAGTGCCCCCTTTGTTGCCAGGTGATGCCCCCATTGTTGCCAGGTAGATGTCCCCTCTGTTGCCAGGTGATGCCCCTCTGTTGCCAGGTAGTGCCCCCTCTTTGCCACGGTGTTGCCCCCTCTGTTGCCAGGTAGATGTCCCCTCTGTTGCCAGGTAGTGCCCCCATTGTTGCCAGGTAGTGCCCCCTCTGTTGCCAGGTAGTGCCCCCTTTGTTGCCAGGTAGATGTCCCCTCTGTTGCCAGGTAGTGCCCCCTTTGTTGCCAGGTAGATGCCCCCTCTGTTGCCAGGTAGTGCCCCCTCTGTTGCCAGGTAGTGCCCCCTCTGTTGCCAGGTAGATGTCCCCTCTGTTGCCAGGTAGTGCCCCCTCTGTTGCCAGGTAGTGTCCCCTCTGTTGCCAGGTAGATGTCCCCTCTGTTGCCAGGTAGTGCCCCCTCTGTTGCCAGGTAGAGCCCCCTAAAGCTAACACAAATAAAATAATAACATCCACTGACCTCACCAGGCTCCTGCAGCACGGCCGCTCCAGACGATCTCCTCAGCGGCGCAGGGGGAAGTGAGAGCAGCCGCGCTTCACTCCCCTGCAGCCGCGCGTCACTTCCCCCTGCGCCGCTGACCTGTATGCACGGCGCGCACAGACGCACGTACATACAGGGGGAGGATGGGAGGAGGAGCGATCCCTCCTGCCTCCTCCCCGCACAGTGAGACCGCGGGCGGGTGAGCGGCCGCTGCGGCCGCTTCACCCGCCTGTAGGAGCGGTCCGGCGGCGCAAGAGTAGCGCACCAGCGCTACTCTTGCGCCGCGGGCATTTAAAGGACCCCCGCCGCCTGCAGGCGGCGGGAGGAATGCCAACTCCCCCGGGAGGGCGGGAGGGGACCCCAAATAGCGGGACCCCCCCGCCAAAAACGGGAGAGTTGGCATGTATGAGTTACACACCGCTATACGCCTGCTGTTGGAAGTATGCACTGGACAGATCATACTTCGCACAGCGCTCTGGCCCACACCCCATTCAACTTAACTTTCCCCGGCTTTGTATTGACGCACAGTACGTGGCAGGGAATATTCTGTGAAATCATAGCACTCAGTGATTGCTCATTGAGTGATATGATATTACCGTATTTGCAGGGTGTACTTCGAGCACATTGCAGTGCAATTCCGCCCTGACGTACAGCCTGCAGATACGCTGTGTGATCACCCCCAGACATATTTTTTTTTTTTTACACAACACTGATTTAAAATTTGTGTCTGTAAGTACATGTGCCACATTGTCCCATTGTTCAATGGGAATATATACTACAGGTCACGATATGAACTGTGGCATGTATTCTTACTGAAAACAATGGGACAGGCTAGGTAGCTTTTTGATGAGCATTTTGGTGCATAAAAAATACAGCCATACACTCCATATATTCACCTACACTCACACTGACCTGTACACTCATATATTCACCTACACTGACACACATTCACACACACTGTACACTGACCTGTACACTCACAGGCTCAGACTGGGCCGCCAGAGGATCGGTGAATCCCCCGGTGGGCCGCGAGCACCTGTGGGCCCCGGAGGCAGTGCCGCCGCTCCCCGGGACCCGGTCGCCGTATCCGGTCTCTGAACGCCCGGGACCTGCGTCCCGAGCACTCAGAGAGAGGGCCCGGAAGTCGGGGCTACGCGGTGTCAGGGGCTCCGCTGTACACTCTGGCAGGCTACAGGCGTTAGGCCTGAAGCCTGCCAGGCGCCGGCCTCTTATGGTGACGTAGGCGGCGCTGTGACGTCACATCACAGCGCCGCCTATGCCGGTCGCCAGTAGAAGCCGGCGGCAGCACGGAGCAAGCAGAAGCATCTGGGAGCGGCCAGGAGTGGGAGTAAGGTAAGTGTTGTGTTTTTTGAAACTGCATAAAAGGCGGCCCTGAGCATCTAAAAGGGGGCCCTGAGCACGTCGAAGGGGGCCCTGAGCATCTAAAAGGGGGCCCTGAGCACCTCAAAGGGGGCCCTAAGCACCTCAAAGGGGCCCTGAGCACCTCAAAGGGGGCCCTGAGCATCTAAAAGGGGGCCCTGAGCATCTAAAAGGGGCCCTGAGCACCTCAAAGGGGGCCCTGAGCATCTAAAAGGCGGCCCTGAGCACCTAAAAGGGGCGCCCTGACTATCTAAAAGGCGGCCCTGACTACCTAAAAGGCGGCCCATACTACCTAAAAGGGGGCCCTGAGCGCATAAAAGGGGAGCCTGACTATCTAAAAGGGGGCCCTGAGCACCTAAAAGGGGGCTCTGAGCACCTAAAAGGGGCGCCCTGACTATCTAAAAGGCGGCCCTGACTACCTAAAAGGGGGCCCTGAGCACCTAAAAGGGGAACCCTATCTAAAAGGGGGCCCTGAGCACCTAAAAGGGGCGCCCTGGCTATCTAATAGGCGGCCCTTACTACCTAAAAGGGGGCCCTGAGCACCTAAAAGGGGCGCCCTGACCACCTAAAAGGGGCGCCCTGACTATCTATAAGCATACATGCCAACTCTCCCGCTTTTGGCGGGGGGGTCCCGCTATTTGGGGTCCCCCCCCGCCCTCCCGGGGGAGCTGGCATTCCCCCCGCTGCCTGCTGGCGGCGGGGTCCTTTAAATGGCCGCGGCGCCGGAGAAGCGCTGGTGCGCTACTCTGGTCGCCCGCTGGTCCGTTCCCACGGGCGGGTGAAACGGGCGCAGGGTCCGCTCACCTGCCCGAGCGTCTCGCTGAGCAGGGAGGGAGGCAGGAGGGAGCTCTCCCTCCTGCCTCCTCCCCCCTGTATGTCGGGCGCGCTGTGCGGCCCGTACACACATGTCAGCGTCACAGAGGAAGTGACGCGCGGCTGCACTCACTCCCCCTGTGACACTGCTGAGGAGATTTTCCAGGAGCGGGCCGCTCTGCAGGAGCCCGGGTCAGGTTAAATGGATTTTATTATTTTATTTTTATTAGTTTTAGGGGGGGCACTGTCTTTGGGTACAATGGGGGGTCTACCTGCTACAATGGGGGGTCTACCTGGCTACAATGGGGGCAAATTACCTGGCTACAATGGGGCAATACCTGGCAAAAAGAGGGGGCACTACCTGGCTACTAAAGGGGTTACTACCTGGCTACAATGGGGGGGTCTACCTGGCAACAGAGGGGGCACTACCTGGCTAACAATGGGGGTCTACCTGGCAACAGAGAGGGGCACTACCTGACTAACAATGGGGGGTCTACCTGGCAACAGAGGGGGCACTACCTGGGAACAGAGGGGGCACTACCTGGCTAACAATGGGGGCACTACCTGGCTACAAAGGGGGGCACTACCTGGCTACAATGGGGGCACTACCTGGATACTAAAGGGGCAATACCTGGATACTTAATGGGGGTACTACCTGGCTACTAAAGGGGGTACTACCCGGCTACAATGGGGGCACTACCCTGGCTACAATGGGGTGGTCTACCTGGCTACAATGGGGGGTCTAACCTGGTCAATCAAGAGGGGGCACTACCTGGCTAACAATGGAGGCACTACCTGGCTAACAATGGGGGCACTACCTGGCTAACAATGGGGGCACTACCTGGCTAACAATGGAGGCACTACCTGGCTAACAATGGGGGCACTACCTGGCTACAGAGGGGGCACTACCTGGCAAACTATGGGGCATCTACCTGGCAACAGAGGGGCACTACCTGGAAAGCAATGAGGGCACTTACCTGGCAACAGAGGGGCACTACTGGAAAGCTATGGGGGCATCTACCGGGCCAACAGAGGAGGCACTCCCGGGGAAACAATGGGGGGCCAATCCCCCTGGAAAAACAATGGGGGCATCTCCCTGGTAAAAAAGGGGGGGAAATCAACGGGTACAATTTGGCTTCCCCGGGTTTCAGAGGGGCTTCTATTTGGCTACAAGGGGGCATTTTCCCCTGCCTGTAAGGGGAATTTCCTTTGGTTATGGGGGGTTTCTACCTGGTATAAGGGGCATCTACCTGGCTTTTTTCCCAAAACCCGTTATGCAGTTGGGGGAAAGGGTGGGTTTTTTAAAGGGGCGGGCACCCCGCGGGGGGGCCCGGCCCCCCCATTTAATGCTTCCGGCTTTTTCCCATTTTCAAAAGTTGGCAACTATGCCCTATAAGGGGGGCCCAAATCCCTAAAAGGGGGCCCTGAGAACCAAAAAAGGGGAGCCCTGATTTCCCAAAAGGGGGCCCTGAGCACCTAAAAGGGGGTCCCCTTTCCCCATCTAAAAGGCGGGGCCCTGAAAAACCAAAAAGGGGGGCCCTGAGCACCTAAAAGGGGAGCCCTGATTTAAAACCCTTAAAAAAGGGGAGGGCCCCCTTTGGCCCCCACTCCCCCAAAAAGGGGGCCCGGCCTTTAAAACCCGCCCTAAAAGGGGGAAACCCCCTGACTATTCCCTAAAAAAGGGGTGGCAAAAATAAATTTTAAACCCCTAAAAAAGGGGGGCCCTCCCGCAAAAAAAGGGGCCCACCCAAAAAAAGGGGGCCCCTTGCCCCCCAAAAAAATAAAAAGGGGAGGCCCTGAGCCCAAGGGGGAACCTAAAAGGGGAGCTCTGACAAAAACCCTAAAAAAGGGGCCCAGCCCAAAAGGGCCCCTCCCCCTAAAGGGGGGGGCCCTAAAAAAGGGCCCATCAAAAAGGGGGGAGAAAAAGGTGACCGCATGACAAAAGGGGGGAGGCCCGGGTGCCCCGGCTTGAAAGGGGAGCCCTGACTCCCCAAAAAGGGGGGCCCCTGACTACCCAAAAGGGGGGCCCCTGAAAAAAACCCCTCCTTAAAAAAAGGGGGCCTTTTATTTGCCAAAAAATAAAGGGGGCCCCCCTGATTTCCCAAACAAAACCAATTTGGGGGGCCTTTGACTTCCGCCAAACCCAAAAAGGGGGGCCCAATGATTCCCTTTCCCACACAAAAAGGGGCCCCTAATTGCCTGTAATTCTCCCTAAAGGGGGCCCCCCAATCCCGAAAATTTCCAAAAAGGGGAGGCCCCTAACTCCGTAAAAACCGCCAAAAATTTAGGCCCCAAAACGGGCCTGTCTCCCGCCAAAAAGGGAGGGCCCTAACGCCTTTTAATTTCCCCCAAAGGGAGGCCCTAACTGCCTGTAAAAACCACCAAAAAAGGGGGGCCCCCTAACTGCCTTTATCCCAACCTAAAGGGGGCCCCCTTAACTCCCTGTATACCCCCTAAAGGACCCCTAATTTCCCTTGAAAGCCTTTATAAATGGGGGCCCTAACTCCCTACACCCTACCAAAACTGGGCCCTTACCCAACACATACCTCCCAGCCTCCCAAAATGGGGCCCCACCAACCTAACTGTAGCCAAACTATTGCCTAACGGGGAAATTTTTAAAATCTCCTGGGGGCTGTTTCCCTACCCACCCGTGGGTAAACCCCCCCAAAACCAACCAGTGGCGGCCTACAAAAATTATCCAGCGGGGTCTACCTACCTAAATGGGGCCTATCTAGTTACCTGAGGCCTTGCCCTCCATTTTGCCTCCCTCCCCTTGGAATATAATTGAAAAGGGAAACCACCCCATAGTTTTTAGCTTTTATCCCCCGGGGAGTTAGTTCCCCCACCCTCCAAACCCCAAGTTTTTGGTTTGTACCTGTTTTTTTCCACCCCGGGGGTTAGTTTTTTCAGAGGTTGGGGATGGGTAAAGAGATGCGGGAAAAGTGGGAATTTCTAAATATTTGGTTTTGGGGTAAATTCTGCAGGAATGATTTGGGGGGGCCCGGGGACAAGTCTTTGGCGGGCGGAAGGGGATGCAGTAAGGAAAAGGGGAAAAAGAACGACCATGGGGAAAAGGAGAAAAAACTAATCAGAAAAAACGTTCTCCTGAGCCCCCGGATTTTGGGGGGTTTTATTTTACTTCTATTTTGGGAAACCAGTGCTGATTCACTGTAATTTTATGTGACCTAAAGGTTGGTTTGTCCAAAACCCAAATGTGGTTTTCTAAATGGTGGTTTTTTTGGGGTTATACGGGAGTGGTGTCTGACCTTTTAAAAGGGTGGTTTTAAATGGTTTTTTTGGGAGCTTTTGCCCCTGACCTCAAAGTAAATTCTGTATAGGGCCCGGTTTTGTGGGTTTTTTCCCTGAGCGGGGTTGGTTAAAACCCCTTGGGGTTTTCCTTATATGGCAGTGTTGTGGGTTATACCTGATGGTGTCTGACCTCAATATGGGGGGGTTTATGGGTTTATATCTGAGCTGGTATCGGGCCTCTATGGGGGTTTCTTTATGGGGGTTGTTGTGGTTATACCTGAGTTTTAAGGCCTGTTTTTTTCTTTCTGCGACCTCAAATTTGGGGTGTTTTTTCAATTAAACCCTGAGCGGGTGTCTGCCCTTTCTATTATGGCGGTGTTGTAGGTTATACCGGATGGTGTCTGCCCTCTATATGGCGGTTTGTGGGTTTATCCCGAGCGGGTGTCTGGGGCCATTTTTAAAGGGGCGGTTTTGTTGGTTATCCTAAAAGCTGGTGTTTTACCCTAATTTTATGGGTTTGTTGTAGGTTTTTAATTAGGGGGGTGTTTGGACCCCTTTGGGGGCCTCTATTTTGGGCCCAGTGTTTTTTGGGTTAAATATCTGAGTGCTGTCTGCCCCCCATGGGGGTTCCATTTTGGAGGGGGTTTTTGGTAGGTTTTACCTGAGTTGGTGTTGCCCCTCTAGGGTGGTCCTTTTATGGGGGTTTTTTTGGTGGGTTTATACCGAGGGGGGTGTCTGACCTCTATTTTGGTTCTATATGGTGGTTTTTTTTAGGTTATACCTGAGCGGGGTGTCGGGACCTTATGGGGTCTCTAAATGGCCCGGTGTTGGGGGTTTTATTTCGGGGGCAGGTATAGTGGAAAGGTAAATTTTTTCCCGGGATTGCCCCTGTGATAGGGAAATTTAAAAAAAATACTTTTTTGCGGGGTAAATTATTTTTAAGCCCGGTGGTGAGGTGGGGTGAAAGAAGGGAAAATGGGGGGGGGGGATTTTGTATTTTGGGGGTTTGGAGGGGGATATTGTTTTTTAATTTTGATGGGGTGGGGGGGGATTTTGTTGGGGGGTGGAGGGGGATATTGGTATGTTGGGGGAAAGGGGATATTGAAAATGGGTTGGGGGGGATATTTTTGGGGGGTTTGGAGGGGATATTGTATTTTTGGGTGGAGGGGATATTGTTTGGGGTGAGGGGGATTTTGTTGTGGGGGAAAGGGGGAAAATATTGTATTTGGGGGTTTGGGGGTGGGGGGGGATATTGTTTTGGGGGGTGGAGGGGGAAATTGTTTTGGGGGTGGGGGGGAATTGTATGTGGGGGGGAGGTGGGAGATTTGGTATTTTTGGTGGAGGGGGGGATTTTTGAAATTGTGGGTGGGGGGGATAGTTTTTAAATTTTGTTGGGGGGAGGGGGATATTGTATGGGGTGGGGGGGGGATATTGTTTTGGGGGTTGGGGGGAAGGATTTTGTCTGTGGGTGGAGGGGGGTTTATTGTATGTGGGGGGAAAGGGGGATATTGATATGTGGGTGAGGGGGGATTTTTGTATTTTGGGAGGGGGGGATTTGTATTGGGGGGAAAGGGGGATTTGAAATGGGGGTTTGGGGGGGGAAATTTTTGGGTATGGGGGGGGGGGTTTGGGAGGGGGGGGAAAATTGTTTGGGGGTGGGGGTTTGAGGGGGGGGGGATTTTGGGTATGTGGGTGGGGGGGGATAGGGGTATGTGGGTGGGGGGGGGATAGTGGATGTGGGTGGAGGGGGGGTTTTTGTAGGGGGGTGGCGGGGGGGAAAATTGTAGGGTGGGTGGGGGGGGGATATTTTATGTGGGTGGGGGGGGATATTGTATGGGGGTGGGGGGGGGTGTATGGGGGGTTGGGGAGGGGGGGGATATTGTATTGGGTGGGCGGGAAAGGGGGAGGGGGATATTGATGTGGGGGGAGGGGGTAGGGTTTGTGGGTGGAGGGGATATTGTTGGGGGGGGTTTGGTGGGGAGGGGGATATTGTATGTGGGGGTGGGGAATTATTTATGTGGGTGGGGGGGGATTTGTATGTGGGTGGAGGGGGATTTTGTTGTGGGTAGGGGGGGTTTTGAATGGGGGTTGGGGGGGATTTGTATGGGGGGGGGAGGGGGGGTTTTGGGGGGGGGGTAGGGTTTGGGTGGAGGGGGGGATTTTGTATGGGGGTGGAGGGGGATATTGAAATGTGGGGGAGGGGGGTTTTAATTGTATGTGGGTGGGGGGGTTTATTTTTATGGGGGTGGAGGGGGGATATTTATGTGGGTGGAGGGGGTTTTTTGTATGTGGGTGGGGGGATTTTTATGTGGGTGGAGGGGGATATTGTATGGGGGTGGAGGGGGATATTTATGGGGGGTGGGGGGGGATTTTTGATGCGGGTGGGGGGATATTGTTGTGGGTGGGGGGGGGATATTGTATGGGGTTGGAGGGGGATATTTATTTTGGGTGGCGGGGGAAATTTTGTCTGTGGGTGGAGGGGGATATTGTATTGGGGTGGAGGGGGGTTAGGGGGTAGGGGGGGGGGGGAGGGAGGGGGATATTGTATGGGTGGGGGGGAGGGGTGGGGGATATGGATGGAGCTACTTCCCCTGTGCCATGATATGTTAAAACAGCGAAATGGGTGGGGTACAGATATGTGACTCCCCCTTTGGTAGGGGGAAACTACTTCAATCGGGTTCTTTTTTTGAAACACTGTTTTTAAAAGGGGTAAAAGGGGGCAATTTATGTCCGAGGGGGCCGGAAAATTTTTTCCACGAACAGTAGGGGGGCCCCCAAGGACCCCCCGGGTCCGCACTGACATTCACAAACACTGTACACTGCCCTGAAACACCCCCTGGGTTGGTCAGGGCACAGAAGGGGTTTTCAAAAAAGGATAGGAGAGATAGAAACAACAGCACCCAAAAACCGGAGGAAAGAGGAGGGGAAAAGGGCCCCCGGGCTTGGGGACCCTTCCTGCTCAGTTCCCCCCATCTCCTGCACACTCGGTGCACCCAGTGCCCCCCCTCCCCCCTGACCTGACAGGGGGCCCGGGCCCAAACCCCACGGATTTTGGAGGTGTTATACCCTGGCCCCTGCTGAAATCTCACTCCCTTGCCCCTGCCTTTCAAGGAGTAAAGCCCCACACGCACAACAGGAAAACGAACCCTTTGTTCTGTATTAAACCCCACTGGGCAGGGTAGGCAGCTCCCCAGGTGGGCCCCCTGTCCCTGGGGAAAGCCCCCCGGGCCAACTCCCCTTTCCCCCTTGGGGCCCCAAGGGGAAAGCCCACCCCCACCTTACAACCCACAGACGTTGCTCGGGTTAGGGAGCTTATCCAGAGCCCGGGCAAAAAAACCCTCCACAGGCCCTAATACCCATGGTTGCTCAAATGTCGGGACACAGACTATGAGGGGGGGAATGGGGGCCCGAGGGCTACAAGCCCGGGTTTGTGTTTACCCCCCCACAATGTGCGGGTGTTTGGGTTTTTTTGGCCCAAAGAACACCAAGTTTCCCGATTGTCTTGGAAACCCTTTCCCCCTTCACAGATGAAAGCAAGTTCAACTAAAGAAAAGGGGGTGATTTCTGGGTTTTGGAGTTGCTGGGAGAAAGCCCCGGCTGCCTGAACATCCTCCAGTGTGACCGGGTTTTGGCAGTGGGTCGAAATTGGTGGGGGGGGAGGTTTTTGAAGGGCCCACAGCCCTCCTTTGGCTAGGCACAGGTCCCCGACTGCCTTTGGGGTTACGGGGATAGAGTCCCCAGCCCCATTGTGAAAGGTGCGTGATTTCCCTTCTGATCAGAGAAAAATTGCTAGGTTTAAAGTGGCTAAGGTGTTCAGCAGTTCCTCCATGATGAAGACATTGATGCTTTGGGGACTCGGGCCGCCCGATCCTAAACCAAAATCCAATCAACCCACTTCGGGGGACATCATGTCTTTTCAACCCACTTTTGGCCACTTTGCCCCACAGAGTCCACATTTGATTTAAGCTATAATCCGGGTTTATCATGAAAAAAATCCCATCGCCTCATTCGGGAGCATCCCCGGCATTGTAGGGAGGTCATACGGGCAAAAGGGAGGCCCACAAAACCTTTACGGGAATCATTTCCTTGTCTTGAGGCTTTTTCCACTAAAACGGGCCTAAAATTTTAATTTTTCCCCTCTTTTTGAGCAGGCATCCCAAAAAATGGGGCCCCTCCGGGCTGGGCGGGAAACTAAACTCCCTTCATGCATTTTTTTTTTATAACGTGGGAATGAGGGAGTTGTAGTTTCCCACATGGCGGGCCGCAGTTTGAGGATCCCGATTTTGAGATCATTTAAAAATCCAGACTTAATTTTTTTTTGATCTTTTTATATTTTATCGCTCTAAACGCATTCCACTATGTAATGTTTTAATTGAAACGGAATATTTCATTCACGGGAAAACTGGAGTGGGATTGGTGCCCCTTTTAAATTTTTTTGAGCAGTGTTGTTATACAGACACTAATCAGAATCTTAGGGGGATTGCGCGCTGCACATGCTTTATTTATTTTTTCGTTGGGGCTTTAAAAACAGTGCGTTTTTTTTTTGCGTTTTTTAAAGTGTTTTTGTGCGGAAAGGCCCAAGCAATTAATGTGTACTTTTGCTGCCAAAAAAACCCCCAAAAAGCATTGTGAGGCCCCTTAAAATGAGGCACTTGCAAGTGTATAATTTCATGCACGGCGCAGTTTCTCATTCAATTAGACCCAGCCCTCGACCCGGCGCGCGTTAAGCCCAGTTCACACGGCTTATTCCAGCCGGATTGCGAGCCGGATTGCGCTCGCAATTCCGGCTTTAAAATTAGGGGGTATTGCGTCTGGGATAATGGCATGTCGTTTCTCCCCACCCGGGGCTTTAAGAGGGGGGAGGGGCGACGGAATCCACGTTTTTTATGAGAACGGGTTTTCCGTAATTACTGGATGGTTGGCGCCGTACTGCAGGCATATCCGGCCGCAGTCCGGGGCCCAAATTTGCGCCAAAAAAAGCCCTGTGACGGCCCTAAGGGTTAACAACCGGATGGGCGGTGCTCAGTGCAATCAGCAGCGGACCTGCAGCGATGCTGCCGGGAAGAGATGTAAGATTATGTCCAGTGTTGTTAAGGCGTTACAAGTGCCCAGAAAAAACAATGGGTCAGGCTGGTGTGAAACTATGTTTTTTAGAACGTCTGGCTGTCTTTACACCACTTATTAAGTAAGTTTGCACAACAATTCACATTGAATTCCTTGTGTAAACAGATCCCTGTAACGGGGGTAGTGGGTCCCCCAGACCACCGAAAAGCGATGATATTTCCCAGCCACGCCGGGAAGGGAAATTCAAATTAGAAACCCGGTTTTCACCGACCCCGGGCGCAAAGCGGGAGGGCCCTTGTTTGTGGGTGGGCTCCCAGGTTTCCCCCCGAGGGTAAATTGTTGGGGAGGGGGAAGGCCCAAGGTGCAGCTTTGGGGTACAGATTTGTCGCCCGGGAGAATCGTATTTTTTCGTGGGCGGGCAAAAGGTTTTAAGGGCGGGGAAAGGGGTTTTCGGGTCGAAAAAAGTAGCAGAGGTCTGGTACACGATAAGGGGGATAAATTACCCTTTAGGAAACGTTTAGTAAGGCCGAGGGAAACATAGTTCCAGCGGGGAGTGTTTTTGGGGGGACGTGCCCTTAAGTAGGGGAAGGCCGGGGTTTTTAAACCCTTTTTTTTCGGGGCGCGGGGCCCTTTAAAATCCCCCGGAAGGGAAGGGGCCGGCCAGGGCCCCTTTGCACGGGGGGGACGGGGCCCCTCGGCCGGCGGGAGGGCGCGGAGGGGCACAGGACGGGGGTAAGGTGAGCCCCCGCAGGCCCGGAAACCCCCGGCTCGTCCCCCCGGCCAGCGCAGAACCCGCCCCGGGGGGGCGGGCCCCCCGGGGGCGCCCGCGGCCCGGGGGGCCTTGAAAAACGGGAGGTCCCGGTGAAGTACCCCCCCCTTGGGTTTCCCCCCCTTCTTTTTAGGTTGGGGAAAACTTCCCCGGATAAGGGCCCGGGTTCGGGAAATATTGGACCCCGGGCCCCCAAGGACCCCTCTTGGGGGCCCGAAGCCCCCCCAATTTTAAAGAAAAAATTTCGCTTACCCCTGACTTTTCTTCATGTCAAAGATGCCCTTCACTTCAAAGTTTTTAGGGGATTCTAGCATGGAGCCCGGACCCCAAGCGCCCCTCGGGGGAAAGAAAACCCGGTTTAAGGACCAAGGCTTTAGGAGGGGGGAATAAAAGGCTTTTTGGGGAACCCGGAGGATGGGGGGGCAGAGTTTATAGGACCCCGGGTTTCCCGTTGTCGCAAAATTTCTAAAGGGGTTTCCGGGAAACCCGCGGACCCAATTTATAGTGGGGATTTTGAGGGTATGTATTTAGAGGAGAGCCACCCCTTTACCCCCTGGGGGGAAAATTTGGGGGAAGGTCTTTTTCCTTGTCGGGTTGGGTCTTCATAGGGGGCTGAACCCTGGGAAAGGGTTTTGTGGGTCCTCGCCAAAGGGACCCTGATATCCTAAACCTGGTTGTCCTCGGGGGGGAACCTCGGAGGGGGAAAGCCGGGGGGAAGAGGGGGGCCCGGGGTGAAGGCCATAGCCCACCGGGGAAAGGAGAACGGCCAGTTGAGTCGGAATCCCGTTGATTATATGAAAAATTTTGGGGCCCAAAGGAAAGCAATTCGGACAGTTGCCCTTGTCGTTGGAACCAAAGTGCCGTAGGTCCCTCCCCAAGATCTGGTTTCCCCTCTCCACCTCCCCTTTTTGTCTGAGGATGTTTAAAAAAGAGAGAAATTAGCTTGATTTGAAAAGGGGAACCCACGGGAGCCAGAAATTTAGGGGGAACAAATTGAACGCCCCGGTCGGGGGAGGGTGGGGGTGGTAAACCATGCGGGACGAAAGATTGTTTGGAAGAAGTATCCTGCCAATTGGGGGGAGCAAAAGGGGAGACCGGGGGAAGCGGCAAAAGTGGGACTTTTTTTTGAAAATCGGTCGGGGACCCCCCAGATGAACGGGGTTTCCCGAAAAAGGGGGGAAGGTCGTGATAAAGCCCCATGCCTATGTGTGTCCATGGGGGGACTCGGGAAAAAGGGCAGAGGGGAAAAGAGACCAGGGGGGCTATGGCAAGGGACCTTGTTTTGGGCACATGGGGGTTTCAGGAAAGAACGAAAAGCCCTTGACTTTTTCTTTGGGGGGGGGGCAGGGTTGGCCACAGTATTTGTCGCGAGATGGGACGGGGGGTTTTCCCTTTCGCCGGGGGGGGGCCGGCCGAGAGAAACTATGCCCCCCCCAACCCTTAAAAATCCTCCTCCTAAACCCGGGGGGACGACGTAGGTTCTGCCCGGGGGGAACGTCACGGAGATCCCAGGGAGCCCCCATGAATCAGCCTTTTTTTCCCGGGGGGGGGGAACTTTGATGTGCTTTTGACACCGGTTCCTCCCGGTTTTCAGACGAAAGGGGAGGGGGGTTGTCCGCCTTAAAAATTTTTCCCTCGGCCGGTGGAAGTGTTTCTTGAAATAAAAGCGGGGAAAAGGAACAGAGACCGGGCCTGGCGGGATTAAAAAGCTGAGCTGTCTGGGGGGTATTGGAGATTTTTTATGGTTTTGTAAAGACTTTTAAAACGGGGGGCCCAAAGCTCCCCCCAAACAGATGTCGCCACTCTTCCAGGGCCAATTTTAGGGCCCAAAACATTTCCCCGGTCTCCAATGGCGTAATTCGTTTGCCGGGGAAAGGAAAGGTTTTTTTGAAAAAAAAACAAATTATGTCGGGTCTTCCCTTTAGGACCCTTTGGGTCAGGACACCCCCGGCCCCCCCGGGGAAGGGGGCATCCCTTAGGCTGAAGGGTTTCTCTGGTTTGGCGGCCCCAAAATAGGTCCCGGGGGAAGGGCTGTCTTCAGTCTGGAGAATGCTTTTCACCCGACGGGGGGCCAACTCTGGGTTAGCATTCTTACGGGTAAAGAGAAAGTTGGGGGGCCACCATTGTAGGGGAAGGGGGGAATGAAATCCCGGGGTAGTAGTTGGGAATCCTAAGAAACGTTGAATCCCCCGGAGACAAACGGGGACGGGGCCCACTGCTGGGTCCATTGCGACCTCGATCGGAAATATCCCCCAAAGGGAAAAGGAAAATTTCTTGGGCTTGGTGGAAACCCGACATTTTCCCCAAGTTTGGGGATACGGGTCGTTTCCCCCGCGGGCTTTGGGGAACTGGGTACTTGTACCGGGGGTTTTGGGTTGTCAGGGGAAAAAAATCAGGATGTCGCCCAAAAGGTTTTACATGACGCGGTTTGTCAGCAAGTCCCAAAAACACGTCGTTGCCGAACCCCAAAAAATTTACGGTGGGGCTTGCTTTACCCAAAGGGGAATCCGAGATACTCAAAATGCCCGTCCCTTTGTGTTAAAAGGGTCTTCCACTTCCCCTTCGCTTTATTCTGTTGGGACGGGCCCCTTTCTTGAACGTGGCGCAGAGATCGGCTTTTCATTCCATGAAAAGTCGGAGGTAGGGTGCGGAACGGACTGCTTTAACCCCCCTTCCCGGGGAGTCCCCTTGGGTAGGTTTTTTAGCGCTGCCCTCGGGGATGCTCGCAAAAACCCCCCCTTAAAAACGTGCGGAATTCGTGGGGGAAAACTGTAGGTCTGCAGTCACGGGTCTTTCCCGGTTTCCCAAAAAAGGTGTGGGCCCAGGCAAGGGCTTTTCCAGAAGCGGCTCACCACGAAGAAACCTTTGCCCTTTCGGGGGGAAAACTAAACGGCCATCAGCCCCAAATTTGCATGGAGCACTGCGTAATAAACCCTTTCTGAGAGCTTCGAGTCCCCGTCAAATTGGGGGCAGGGGGAGACAAAGTTTTGGGAAACCCAACGTTGCCAGCGGGATGGCAGGGGGAAAAATGGAACCCGGCAAAGAGGAAGGTTCCCTTCCCTGTGGGAGGCCAGGAAATTTGGGGGAAATCATGGCGGACAGCGGGCCCCAAATTTGCTGTCCCTTTTTGTGCGATCTCCCGGGGACTTTTGGCCGACAATGTTCATGGACCCGTTTGACTTGGCGGGGCCCCCTTGGCGGGGACCCAGGGGGGGCGGATCTAACTTTTACGGCTGGGAAAGTGGCCCGCTGGACCCCCCGCAAGGATGATAGTTAGAAAACCGGGGAACCCGGAATTAAGTAGCCCCCGGTTTTCACCAGGGGCCCGCCGCAAAGCGGGAGGGACTTGCTGCGGCGTGAGGCTACCAGGTCGTCCCCCCTGACGTGATTTGCTTGCGATGGCGGCCGAGGTGCAGCGTGGTACAGAGTCGTCGTCCGAGAATTGTAGTCGTGGGCAGGCAGAAGGTCAGGACAGGCGGCAATGGTTCGTGGTCGTGGACAGGCAGGCAGAAGGTCAGGGCAGGCGGCAGAGGTTCGGAGTCGAGAAACGTAGCAAGAGGTCTGGTACACGGTAAGGCGATAATACACTTTTTTGGAAACGCTTTAGCTAAGGCACGAGGCAAAAATAGATCCAGTGAGGAGTGATTGTGGGACGTGACCTTAAGTAGGGGAAGCGCCTGGCAATTAGCCAATTATCGGGGCGCTGGCCCTTTAAATCCCCGAGAACGAGCACGCGCGCGCCTTAGGACACAGGCACGCGCGCCTCGGCCGGCAGAGGGCGCGACGCACAGGAGCGGGGTCAGGTGAGTCCCTGGCAGGCGCGGACCCCCGGCTCGTCCCGCGGCCAGCGGCGGCACCCAACCCCGTGAGCGGCCACGGGTGCGCCCGCCGCCCGCGGGCCGAGGAGCGGGAGGTACCGTGACACTCCCATTCATTTGTTTGGGTAGTCCCTGCTGTAATTTCCTCAGTGAACTACAAAGTGGATTTTCTACATTTTGTTTTAAATCTGTGGTGCAGAAAAAGAACAATGGACAAGTCCAGTGTTTCCGGATTCGCTTCCCATTAAATTGTCCAAATCAGAGGTGAAAACCACCTCTGCAAAAATAAAATCCTTGGCTGGAATCCGAGGTATTGCCAAGGATTAAATGTCGAATTTTTGTAATAGGAAAATCCCGACCTGTTAAAACACATTTAGTCGGCTTGGTTTGTGCCCATAATTGCAGAAAAATTTTGCAGCATGTTTTGGCACATGGCATCACAATGTTAACCCCTTACCGACATTTGTCGTACTCATACGGCAATGTCGGGTAGGGGTTCCCGCAAATTGCCGTATGAGTACGTCAAGGCGATCTTGCGCGCTCACAAGCGGAGCGCGCAAGATCGCGGCATGAAACCAGCGGTATATTACCGCTGGCATCATGCCGCATCCCCCACGGCGGAGTGCGCTCCGGCCGCGGGGGAGTAACCCCCCGATGTCGCGACATCGCGGCTGCGGGCGGCAGGAGTGAGCTTCTGCTGCCCGCCGATCTCGGCGCAGTAACGGCGCTGAGCGCCGTTACCGGTCTCCTACCAGACAGCCCGGATGCTGAATGACAGCATCCGGGTTGTCTGGTGACGTCACGATGCCCACAATGCATTGTGGGCAGCGTGACAGACAGTTGCCATGGAGACCAGGATACAGCTATAAACTGTATGCTGATCTCCTATTGCATGAATGATCTGACGATCGTTCATGCAATTCCCCCCCTGGGGGAAAGTGTAAAAAGTATGAAAAAGTTAAAAAAAAGTGTAAAAAAGTAAAACACAAACACAAAAAATAAAATAAAAACACGTACATCGCCCTTTTCCCCTTTACAAACGCCAAACGCCCTAAAAAAGATCAAAAATAAATAAAGTACCCATATTTGGTATCGCCGCGTGCGTAGCGACCCACCCTATAAATCTGTCATGTTAATTAACCCGTACGGTGAACGCCGTAAAAAAAACCCCCAAAAAACAGTCACAGAATAGCGATTTTTGTTCATCCCGCAGCACATAAAATGGAGTAAAAAGTAATCAAAAACTCATATCAACATCAAAGTGATGCCAATTAAAACGTCAGTTCATCCCGCAAAAAAAAAGTCCTTACACAGCTCTGTATACGGAAAAATTAAAAAGTTCTGGCTATTAGAAGATAGCGATGCATAAATATTGTTTTACACAATAAAAACACTTTTTTTTCAAAAAAATTGTGCTTTCAAATAAAAAAACTACATAAATTGGGTATCACCGTAATCGTCTCAACCCACAGAGTAAAACTAACTTGTCACGGATACTGCACGGTGAACGCTATTAAAAATAAAAATAAAAAACACTGCTAGGATTGCAGTATTTTCTTCACCCTACCTTCCAAAAAACAGATTTAAAAGCGATCATAAAGTCTTGTCCCCCCAAAAATATTACCAATAAAAACGTCAACTCATCCCGCAAAAAAAAAGTCCCTATACAGCTCCATAAACAGAAAAATAAAAAAGTTATGGCTCTCAGACTGCGGTGATGCAAAAACGTGTTTTCCTTTTCAAATAAATGTGTTTTTATTGTGTAAAAGCAGTAAAACATTAAACAAATATACAAATGTGGTATCGCTGTAATCGTATCAACCTGCTGAGTAAACTAGCATGTCATTTATACCGCACAGTGACCGCTGTAAAAAATAAAAATAAAAAACACTACCAGGATTGCTGTTTTTTGTACAAAATGCTTCACAAAAACCTTAATAAAAAGTGATCAAAGCATCATATGCCCCCCGTAATGGTATCAATAAAAACATCAAGTCATCTCGTAAAAAAACAAGCCCACAAGCAGCTCCATATGCAAAAAATTAAGAAAGCTATGGCTGTCAGAATACGACAACTTAAAAACGCAACTTTTTATAAAACTCGCTTCTATTGTGTAAAAGTAATAAAACATAAAAAACTATATAAAATTTATATCATTGTAATTGTACCGACCCCATAGTAAAAGTTATCCGTCATTTATCCCGTTATGGCGAAATACTGTATAAAATGAAGCCCAAAAACAATGGCGGAACTGCGTTTCCCCCCTCCATTTCCATGGCCCAGTGCTAAAAAAAAACTACGGAACACCTGTGCACCCAAAATGCAAAATACACCCTTAGGTGAGATCCCTGAGGGGCGTTGAATCCAAAATGGAGCAACTTCTGGAAGGTTTCACCTGTTTTAGTACTTTGGGGGCTTTGGAGATGCGACATGGCCCCACCAATATCTGTGCGCCAAAAGCCAAATAGCACTCCCTCCCTTGTACCCCCTGCCATGCGCCCAAACAGCAGTTTACACCCACATGTAGGGTATTGCCGAACTTGGAAGAAATTGCGTAACACAATTTTGGGGCTTTTTTTCCAAGATTCCTTGTAAAAATTAAAAATTTTCAGCTAAAATTGCAGATTATTGGAAAAAATATTTTTTTTTTTATTTTCAGAGCCGAACGCTAAAAAAATTTGTGAAACGCCTGTGGGGTAGATATACTCACTACACCTCTGGATATATTCCGTAAGGGGTGTAGTTTCCAATATGGGGTCTTTTTAGGGGTATTTATTACGTTTTGGAAACCTTAGGGTGTCCGCAAACTGAAAATGGCCCTCAAATAAAATTGTAATGAAAATGAGGCCCCAGAGTCCAGTAGGTGCTCCTCCTATTCTGGGGCTTGTGGTTGAGCCAAATAATGCACTAGGGCCACATATGGGATATCTCTGAAAACGGCAGAATCTGGGGAATCAATATTAATTTGCATTTCCCTGATCACATTTACCGTATTCTTGTCAATAATGCATAAATATTGAAAATCTGCAAAAAAAGTGAAATTTTGAAATTTCACTTCCACTTTGCTTTAATTTCTGTGAAATACCTAATGGGTTAATAAACTTTCTAAATGCTGTTTTGAATACTTTAAGGGGTGTAGTTTCTTAGATGAGGTCATTTATGGGGGTATCTAACATACAGGTCAATCAAAGTCATGTTAGAACTGGACTGGTCCCTAAAAATATGTATATAGCAAATTTTCTTGAAAATTTGAAAATTACTACTAAATTTATAAGCCCCCTCATGTGGTAAAAAATAAAAAGACATTTAAAAAAATGATGCCAAACTACTGAAGACATATGGTAGGATGCTAGTTATAAACTATTTTGAGTGGAATAACTATCTGTCTTACATGCAGAAATTTTTGAAGTTTGAAATTGGTAAATTTTTCACATTTTTCACCATAATTTGATATTTTTCACAAATAAACAATCATTTTTTGGACCAAAATTTCTTACTATCTTATAGCACAATGTGTCACGAGAAAAAACAATCTCTGAATCACATGGATAGGTTAAAGTGTCAAAAAGTTATTCTCACATAAAGTGACACATGACAGATTTAAAAAATAAGGCTCTGTCAGAGAGGCCAAAACTGGCTCCGGCGGTAAGGGGTTAAGTCACACTCTTTTCTGTGGATCCCTTTTCCACAAATCTATGCCCCCCTTTAACAGATTTGGGAAGGACTGGGATGATGGGTGGGCGAAGGTAGGTGACCGTCTAGGGTGCCATTTCATCCCAGACAGGAAAGGGAGGCATACAGTGGGCTGAATTTTGGAGGGGGGGGGGGGGGGGCTATGTGCATTATTTGCTTTGGGCACCAGAATACCATGTTCCAGTCCGGGATGTGGGAAAGTGTCTAAACACATAATAAATGTGGTGTAATGTATGTATGCCAGTATTTTGGCTTAGTTGACATTGTAATTGTGCCCCGTACTGTACAAAGAAGAAACCTAAGAAACTATAGGACGAGGGCACGAAAAAGGGGAAAGGTAGTAGAAGAGGGTAAGGGAATATAGAAAATGCAAAACTAATCTTCTGTGTGAAGACTTAAATAACAGACACAAATACACATAGCCCATACATTGCCCAGCCCTGGATCGCCTTCACGATCCTCTTTTAGTCAATTAACACTGTCCCTGTACAAACTGCAGACAGTGTTGTTAAGGTCCACACCTTCATATAGGTGGCATCATTGCACCCAAAGCTATGGTTCCTCTAGAGGTCAAACAAGACAGGTCACAGAAGTCCTTGACCCCCTCCAGGTCAGGGAGAATGAGTAATTACACTTCCACAGATGTGTCCTTCATTAACATCATTGAAAAGCATTGAGGAACACCCACAGGAGATGTGTTTATAGTCCTCCCAGACTGAGCAGACTCAAACAATATGTTCATTGACAAAGTGACTATTTCCTCTATCATCACCCAAATGCAAGCTCTATTGTTTCCTTCCACCATTTCATTTATGACTCTCACCCAGATGCTGTCTATTCCATTGTTATACTGGTGTCTCTCACATTGCTTATACTCCAGAGTCTACAATCAAGCTTTATGCTCAGCTTCTTTTAACATTATTATGAACCTTGACCATGTTGGAATGGAATCAGTCAGCCTGTGCCCATAGAGGGTAGGGGGTCCAGCCATCTTCATTCTCAAGCAGGTGGACACATACCTTCCTAGGATGGTGTCTCCACAAGGACTGTATTGAGTGCTTTATGGATGATTGAATTGGTATTCTTCTGAGAATTCTACTTTTTTATATTGAATCTTAACTGCATTTACAAAGGTAGAGTGATATAGGAGCCAGGCAAAGGAGTAACCTAGCCAGTTCCTGAATGGGTTGTTTACCCCTCTTCCTGACTGGGCACATTTCCCTTTAATTACTGCACGAGGGTTTGAACGCTATAACGCTTTCTTGCACTGGGTTATTCTACTAATTGTTGGAGATGTTTTTTCTATAACACTTAGGCTGTTTATGTTATTTTTACATTAGATTATTTATTTTTTGTTTTTATTTTTTAACAGCAAAAGTGGCACTAAATTAAATTGTGTAATTGTATATAGGTGATATAAAGTTGTAGACTTGTTGGTTTTTTATTATTATTTTATTTTATATTGTGCCCTTTTTAAGGTAGAAAAAGACTCGGGGTATGGGGTTTTCCCTGTAAGTGTATAATAGCATATTGAGCGTCTTTTTCTATGGTTTAGGGGGCGGGGATGGTAATAATCCCCCCCCTGCTTCTTTTTTTGGGGCCCAGCTAATGCTGACAGCCAGCTATCCACTCCAGGGCTGTGGAGCCGACTCCGACTCCTCAATTTCCCCAAACCCCTAAACTCGACTCCTGATCCCATACATGGCGCATGTTTAAGTGAAAAATTTTTATGCGTATAATGGTCCTCAGGTGTTTATCCCCTTATGTACAATAATCAAGCTATTTGGTAGAAAGACACAAGCAAAAGGGTAAACAATGTTTTGATCTTTTGAACACTGTGGGTAGAGTTGATAAAAAAGGTTTTGTATTTGTACCAAACCAGTCTGCCCCACATTGGGAATGTGTAAAAGGACCGGGGATAGTTTTGGTCAGATGTGCTTGAATCTGACCCAACCCCAAAAGGATTCAGGCAGTTTGAAAACCAAAGGGGGGATTTAAATACTAACAAAAAATAAAATTAACACTTGTTTTTTAGGAGCAAAATTGTAATAAGCAGTGCAAAAATATTTGCAGTCAAATTTTTATATATGGGTCAGATGATGTTATGAAATTCAGTGCCTCAGTACAAGCTGTAGGGATGGTGAGATATAGGTTGAAAGTCCAATTTTAAAAAACATTGTTCCCATTTTGTTTCAGTGTAAAATATATTTGTTGGATATGATTTGGACAAAAAAAAAATTGTAAATATGCAAAAACATGCGGAAATTTGTGGGGTCTTGAATTTTTTTTGAGAAAGGGTATTTTCTCCTCAGATCCCGCTACATGACCTCCATTGTTTTTTTTTTTTAGGTAGAGAAAGGCCTCTCTCACAAATTTGGGGTTTGGGGGCAAGTGTGCCACAGGGGCAACATCTCTAAAATGTCATGGTTAAAGGAATTGCCTCGCCACGTCAGTTTTGTGAAAGGTTGATTTTACTTCTTTGAAAAAAGGTGAAAAATTTTTCTGAAATTGTTTGCTATGGGAGCGGAATCTTTTCCCCCCGTGGCGCGCTTTGCCTGTCCTTTTCCAAAAAGTCCCCATGTGTGAGGCTGAAGAAAGGGGGCTGGGAATGGCGGACCCCCAAATTTCCTCTTGCTCTTTGCTCTGCATCGAACTAACTGGACCAACTTATATATTTTGGGAGTCCGAGTCGGTCCATTTTATGATGACTCCGACTTCGACTCCTGCAAAATAGGCACTGACTCCGACTCCACAGCCCTGATCCACTCACATAGCATAATTAATGTACAGCTGCGCGCTCTGCATGGGCATTCCAGAGTTAAGCAGCCACTGCTCAGATGTTTAGGGTATGTTCAGTGTATTTGCAGGGCGTAATTGGGTGCGTAATAGTGCTGCAATACACACGAAGTACGCCCCGCAAATACAGTAAATCATAGTTTCACGAGAGTTTTGATACCCCCGCCATTTTAATACCTGCCGTTTTATTTTGTGCCGGGGTGAAAGAAAATGGGGTATCAGTGGGAGCGCTTCAGAAGTATGTAATGGCCAGCGCGTACTTCTAATGCAACAGCAAAAAGAAACTATGTTTGCTCTATTCTTCTCTATGGGTCCATTGCGGCTCTTCTGCGGTATCCATCGGTAAAATTTTGCAGTATCCTAATGGATACCTATGGAGAAGGACAAAGCGCAGATTCCAGGGTGAGTACATTGGGATCTACATCACGTATCTTGAATACAGAGGTAAGGAATGTTAATGGGTTCTTACATACGACAGTATTAAAAATGGCTGATTCAGGTGTTGTATATGGGATATAGAAAAGAACTCAAATGGGCTGTCCGCTTATTCTCTTTTATTAATATGTCAGCTGAATTTTAAAGTAAAATACATACCTTTGCACTCACTGCCATTATATTGGTGATGCTGCTGGTGGTGTCCCCTACTGTCTGTTAACATTCAGTTCTTGCGAAAGATTTTGACCATTGCAGCCGTCCCGTGGTTCGCTTCTCATTCCCTTCCCTTTATGTCACCGTCAAACAGGTCAAAGGTTGCTGCCCAATCAAAGGCTTTTTAAAGTGTGTGTGTTTTTTTTTACACAATTTTTTTTAAAATATAATATTTTATACCCCCAGTACTTTGGTTAATAGAAAGTGGACAACCCCTTTAACACAAGCCAGTGCTCCACACAGAATAATAGGGCTGACAATATAGTGCAGGTTGGTTCTATATTTTGTATTGTATTATTACTCCTTATAGCTGTAGGAGTATATAAAAAAGTTTTTGTTGCTCATTCCAAATCTATAAATATGGCAATAACTTTTTTTTTTTTTTTTTTAAAACCCTTTGTTATGCATTTTCCCCCCTTTTAACATTTTACCCTGAATATATATTAGGCTTTTTCCCCCAGTATATATTTTATGTAAAGTATTATTGCTTCTTATACTTAGAGCAGAGACATTTCTGCAGTTAGTTTACATTCTCTGTTGAGTGCGCCATCTGGTGGGGAACTATTGTGTTTACATTCAATTTCTTGAATATATTGTCATGCAGTGTGGAGCTAATCATTGGGTATCTGTAAATGTTTTCTTTTTTCTACTCTTGAACTTCCAAATACATTGTTATTGAAGTTCTTTACTTCTGTTTTTTTTGGGGTTTTTCTTGTTGAAAAAAAACGACCGGCAGTCATACACCCCTTTAGAGTGTTTCAGCAATTAAAATTTTTTCCATTTCCTATCATTCCGCAAAAATGTAAAAATTGTAGAAATTCCGGCATAAATCTATGTCCCTTTTGGTTGTGTATATTTTTCAAGTCAAATACAAGGCAAAAATTTTAAAA